>LPNX010166289.1:226077-248126 GCA_001517045.1 Pseudotsuga menziesii
TGTATACATTGTGACAACCAGAGTTGCGTGAAGTTGTCAGAGAATCCAGTGTTTCATGATAGGTTGAAGCATATCGAGATCAAATATCACTATATCAGGGATATGGTGCAGAGAGGAGCAGTGAAGCTCCTATATGTTGCGACGGAGGAACAGATAGATGATGTATTGACGAATCCATTGGCTAGGCTGAAGTTCGAGTACTTCAGAGAGAGACTTGGCGTTCTCCAGATCGAGGATTCCTCCCAGAGAAAGTGACGAGACACATAGCCATTCTGACATGGTGAGAGGATTGGTTCCTTCCATGGTCTGATGTAAGAGCTGAGCCATTCTGTCATGGTGAGAGGATTGGTTCCTTCCATGTCAGATATGAGTGCTTAGATCCATATCCATTCTGATGAGTAGGTCAGATATAAGGGCTGAGCCATTCTGTCATGGTGGTAGGGTTGCTCCCTTCCATGTTAGATATGAGTGCTGGCCATTCTATTGAGCAGGACAGATGTAAGAGCAATTGCCATTCTAGGAATGGAGGCACCTGGTCAGTTACCAGGAACACTCAGTATAAGAACTGAGTAGCCATTCTGATGTGATAGAGGGATGTGTTCCCACTTGATCAGATGTAAGGGCTGAACCATTCTATTCATGGCTAAAGGATTAAGTTCCTTCCATGTTAGATGTGAGTCTTGGCCATTTCGATGAGCAGGTCGGATGTAAGGGTAACTGCCATTCTCTAGGAGAATGGAGGCGCTTGGTCAGTTACCAGGTAGCTCAGTCGAGGAGGACTGGGGGCCATTCTGATATCATTGCTGGGATGTGTTCCCCTCATGATCAGAAATAAGTGCATGCCCTTCCATCATTGTGAGCAGGATGTGTTCCTGCCTGGATGGATGTAAGTGCTGAGCCTTGTCATAGATGATAGTAGGTGTGTCCTATCATGCTGGTGACTGTAAGTGCTATGCCATTTCATAGATGATAGTAGGTGTGTCCTATCATGCTGGTGACTGTAAGTGCAGTGCCATTTCACCGATTGTAGTAGGTGTGTACTACCATGCTGGTGATTGTAAGTATAGAGCCTTTTCACAGATGGTAGTAGGTGTGTCCTACCATGCTGGTGATTGTAAGTGCTGAGCCTTTCCACAGATGGTAGTAGGTGTGTCCTACCATGCTGGTGGATGTGAGCACTGTGCCTTTCCACATATGATAGTAGGTGTGTCCTATCATGCTGGTGGTTGTAAGTGCTGAGCCATTTCATAGATGATAGTAGGTGTGTCCTATCATGCTAGTGAATGTGAGTGCTGGGCCTTTCTGATGGGATTGTAGTTTACTACATGATCAGATGTGAGTGCTGGGAGTGCCTTTCTGAAAAGCAGGTCAGATATAAGTGCTGGGCGAAGACCTACATGAGGATAGGCCTACAACTAGCATGAAAAAGGGCTGGCTCTGTAGAACTTCCTATGACGAGAAGAATCATGAGATAGCACTAGTGTTGATCCAGATCGAGTGATGATCCAGATCCAGTAATGATGATCCAGCAGTAATGATCCAAATTGAGTGATGATCCAGATCAAGTCCAGTGATGATGATCCAGATCGAGAGATGATCCAGATCTAGTGATGATGTTCGATGATGATCCAGATCGAGAGATGATCCAGATCCGATGATGACTTGAAGATGAAGATGACTTGAAGACGAAGATGACTTGAAGATGAAGATGACTTGAAGACGAGATGATCCAGTTGATACAGAGAAGAAGACTAGTGCTGAAAATTGTGTCGAAAGAATACCTTCCTAGTTAAGAGGGAGTGTTGATGTATATGTAACTTCGGAATGTATTCTTCTATGTATCTTATATATTGTAACCCGACGTTTATTCTGGGATGTCTCTATTAATTATTTGAGTCATTTGGTCATGCCCCGATGTTCCGATCGAAAGGATTAATAATGTAATCAAGTCATATCAAGTCATTAGGTAAGTCCCCACAGTTTCGGGGCACTTGAGTTATTATACACTAATTAAGGTGTAGGCTCGAGTAGTAATTAATAGGTTGGGCCTACGTGTGAAAAGGAAATTCAAGTGAACGGATGAATATAAATAGAGAGTGAGAGTCTCTCTATTTATCACTTGTGAAATAAATCACTTGCTCTCCCAAGTGTGGCGCACTACTGGAGAAGGAAATTTTGGGACTAGACAGAAGACAGAAGACTACTGCTGTTTTGGGAGATCTCTTACTATTTTTGTGCTGATTCTATTTTAGAGGAAGTTACGGGGTTTTCTCCTTTATGGTTTCCCTGAGGAAAATCTCTTTGTGTCTCTTGTCTCTTGTGATGTGCTTATGTTTTATTGCTGTACTTGTTATTCTCTCAGTGAAAAGATCCTAAGATCATAATGCTAGCTTATTGTGATGAAAAAAATAAACTAACACGGCTCCACTAACATTGCGTTTCAGCCATATAGCCCGAGCTTGTCTCATGTCTAGCCATGCAGAGCCATTTTTTTATATCCTTCATAGCTTGATTTCCCTTTTTACCGGGAGGGGATTTTCCCCTGAGTGTCGATATCTTACACATGTTTCCTTGGATTGAGCATAGGTATGTTCCACTGCTTGGAACTAGTTTGTTTTCCCTGATGACACTCGTCTCCTCCTAGTTTGTAACTATAAATCTAGTTTATTCTTTTTTCAAGCTTTTCAAATAACTAAAAAAGTTCAAAAAAATAAAAAAAATAAAAAGCCAGACAAGGAAAGAGGTTATATTTGGCAGCTGTCAAGTCATGTCGCCTTTGAACAGAGCACTGTATATCACATCCATTGGTTGGGTTATAGTTTGACTTTAGGAGCTGTACTCGTTTATCTGTGTTTATCTCCACCGACTGGTTAAGCTTCCAGTCCCTATGGAGCCTCTGTTGATGCCTCCTGTGTCACAGAGATGTCCCAGTTTGCATATCGAGTCTATGCTACCTTCATCAGTCACCATATGCTGTTATGCTCTTGTTCGAAGGAATTTGAAACTTTTGTCGTCCATTCCTCAGTTATCTTGAATTTACATGTCGGCCATTCCCAGTACAGTTACTGGTTCGTGCACCTTATGATCGAGTCCTTCCACATTAGACAGCTTTGCTGAGTACCTCATGTTGGATGATGGGGGATGCCTTAATTCCCTCATTCCAGCGGATTTCATCCCATCGACTTCAGATCATCTATTCTGGGATTGGATTCTAGAGTCCTTTTGAGTGCCTTGAGACTTGCAGTCATCAGTGGCAGGTTCTCTTGCCATCGACAGTTTCTTGGGAATACATCAATGTCCCCTGATCAATGGATTCTCTCAAGTGTTCGACCTCAACACATCTATTCACACTTGTTAGTTTTCACTCTAGTACCTTGATTCTGTTAGTTTTTCATCACATTTAAGCTAGCATTATGATCTTATGATCTTTTTACTAAGAGAATAACAAGCACAGCAATAAAACACAAGCACATCACAAGATACAAGAGACACAAAGAGTTTTCCTCGGGGTAACCATAAAGGAGAAAACCCCACAACTTCCTCTAAGATTGAATCAACACCAAGACAGTAAGAGATCTCCCAAAACAGCAGTAGTCTTCTGTCTTCTGTCTAGTCCCATAATTTCCTTCTCCAGTAGTGCGCCACACTTGGGAGAGCAAGTGATGTATTTCACAAGTGATAAATAGAGAGACTCTCACTCTCTATTTATATTCATCCGTTCACTTGAATTGTTTTTTCACACGTAGGCTCAACCTAATAATTACTACTCGAGCCTACACCTTAATTAGTGTATAATAACTCAAGTGCCCCGAAACTGTGGGGACTTACCTAATGACTTGATATGAATTGATTACATTATTAATCCTCCCGATCGGAACATTGGGGCATGACCACATGACTCAAATACATAATAGATACATCCCGGAATAAACATCGGGTTACAATATATAAGATACATAGAATAATACATTTCGAAGTTACATATACATCAACACTCCCTCTTAACTAGGAAGGTATTCTTTCGACATAATTTTCAGCACTGGTCTTCTTCTCTGTATCAAATGGATCATCTCGTATTCAAGTCATCTTTGTCTTCAAGTCATCATCGGATCTGGATCATCATCGAACATCATCACTAGATCTGGATCATCTCTCGATCTGGATCATCATCACTGGACTGGATCTGGATCATCACTCGATCTGGATCATTACTGCTGGATCATCATTACTAGATCTGGATCATCACTCGATCTGGATCAAAACTGGTGCTATCTCATGATTCTTCTCGTCATAGGAAGTTCTACAGAGCCAGCCCTTTTTCATACTGGTTGTAGGCCTACCCTCATGTAGGTCTTCGCCCAACACTTACATCTGACCTGCTCATCAAAAAGGCACGCCCAGCACTCACATCTGATCATGTAGTAAACTACAATCCCATTAGAATGAACCAGCACTCACATTCACCAGCATGATAGGACACACCTACTATCATCTATGAAATGGCTCAGCACTTACAACCACCAGCATGATAGGACACACCTACTATCATCTATGAAATGGCTCAGCACTTACAACCACCAGCATGATAGGACACACCTACTATCATCTGTGGAAAGGCAGAGTGCTCACATCCACCAGCATGGTAGGATACACCTACTACCATCTGTGGAAAGGATCAGCACTTATAATCACCAGCATGGTAGGACACACCTACTACCATTTGTGAAAAGGATCTGCACTTACAATCACCAGCATGATAGGACACACCTACTATCATCTGTGAAATGGCACTGCACTTACAGTCACCAGCATGATAGGATGCACCTACTATCATCTGTGAAATGGCACAGCACTTACAGTCACCAGCATGATAGGACACACCTACTATCATCTGTGACAAGGCTCAGCACTTACATCCATCCAGGTGGGAACACATCCTACTCACAATGATGGAAGGGCATGCACTCATATCTAATCATGAGGGGAACACATCCCAACAATCATATTAGAATGGCCCCCAGTCCTCCTCGACTGAGCTACTTGGTAACTGACTAGGCGCCTCCATTCTCTTAGAGAATGGCAGTTGCCCTTACATATGACCTGCTCGTCGGAATGGCCAACACTCACATCTGACATGGAAGGAACTTAATCCTTTAGCCATGAACAGAATGGTTCAGCCCTTACATCTGATCAAGTGTCAACACATCCCTCTATCACATCAAAATGGCTACTCAGTTCTTACACTGAGTGTGCCTGGTAACTGACCAGGTGCCTCCATTCCTAGAATGGCAATTGCTCTTACATCTGTCCTACTCGACAGAATGGCTAACACTCATATCTGATATGGAAGGGAGCAACCCTACCACCATGATAGAATGGCTCAGCCCTTATATCTGACCTACTCATCAGAATGGCTATGGATCTCAACACTCATATATAACATGGAAGGAACCAATCCTCTCACATGACAGAATGGCTCAGCCCTTATATCTGACCTACTCATCAGAATGGCTATGGATCTCAGCACTCATATCTAACATGGAAGGAACCAATCCTCTCACCATGACAGAATGGCTCAGCCCTTACATCTGACCATGGAAGGAACCAATCCTCTCACCATGTCAGAATGGCTATGGGTCTCATCACTTTCTTTGGGAGGAAGCCTTGATCTAGAGAACACCAAGTCTCTCTCTGAAGTACTTGAACTTCATCCTATCCAATGGCTTATTCAATACATCAGCTATCTGTTCCTCCGTTGCAACATACAGGAGCTTCACTACTCCTCTTTGCACCATATCCCTGATATAGTGATACTTGATCTCGATATGCTTTGACCTGTCATGAAACATTGGATTCTCTGACAACTTCACGCAACTTTGGTTGTCACAAGTAGCATCTAACTGGAGATCAAATATATCAGACAGTAGCTTCCGCAGCCATACTACCTCACAACTAGCTGATCAAGCTGTGACATACTCTGCTTCAGCTATACTCAGTGCCACACAGGATTGCTTCCTTCTAAACCAAGAGATCACACCTGATCCCATACTGAAGCAACATCCTAAAGTAATCTTCCTGTCGGTGGCACTGCCTACCCAATCTGAATCAACATAACCCTTTAGGTTAATCTTCTGATTCGCATCGTACTTGAGCCCATAATCAATTGTACCCTTCAGGTACCTCAGAATATGCTTTGCAGCAATCAAGTGAACACTTCTCGGATCTGTCAAGTACAGGCTCAAGGTGTTCACAGCAAAGCAAATGTCTGGTCTCGTGTTTTTCAGGTACATCAATGACCCAATCATCTGACGATACATCATAGCATCAACCGACTTTGACGAAGCATCACTCAATAGCTTCAGGTTCGATGCCATAGGTGTGGTCATGCAGTCCATCATCCTGAATCTCTTCAGGATCTCTATTGCATACTTCCCTTGTCCAAGGAAGATCCCATCTGTACTCTGCCACACCTCCATGCCTAGAACAATAGTGCATCGACACATAATAGGAGCATCACTGGTCTTCTGTCTTCAACCTTGAAGCAAAGGTTGAAATCCACTTTACTCTCAGTAAAGCCTAGAATCATCAGTAATCTGCCCATCCTGTCGTACCATGTCGAACCTCAGGATCTTCTGCAATCACTCCCTCTGAAGTAGAGCATCATAATCCCTCTATCTTCCGTACTCTATGCACTGAAACATTCTGTACTGGAGTGACAAGTAGTATCCATCTAGGATCACTGGATACTATGATCCTCTATCTTGAACTTCTTCAAAATTTCATCTTGCACCCATCTGTGAGCTTGTCATCCTCTATCAACCTTGTGGCAAAGGTTAAGATATTCATCAAGCTCATCATGTATGTGTTATCCCATGGGTGTCTTCTGAACTCGTACAAAACCTTCTTTCATTTGCACACATGATTATTCCTGTCATGTGATTTCACTTCTATTATCTGTAAATGTTTCTTTGTAGACTATGCCTTCTCTTCATGAGAAGCCTCATGCTACGAATCTTGCTTTGTATCCCACGATGTTTCCATCTACTGTATGATGGAACTATGAACTTCTCTTCAGGTCTCGATACTACGTCCAGACATCAATCTTCTTGAACTGATCTTCCCTTTATTCTTGGTGGCTAGAAGGTTCTACATCAATGATGTCACTGCACTCATCATATTATTCTTTGTCTTTGAATTGTCGTCACTTGTTCTTCGGAACAAGTCTTCATTCTTCTTTTCTTGTAGGCGATTATGTATGCGATCTTTCCTACAAGTCAAATGCAATTGTATGGTTAGAAACATTTCATAAGGAATATTTATACTGGCAAACACTCATGCATAAATATATGATCATGCAACTACTTTAGCCAATACAACATTCATCCATATCTCATTGAAACTTTCTAGATGCCTTCCATCTCTACCAGGACAACATTGAGATTGTTCACTAATCCAATATGTCAGCAAAGAGGTTTCATTCTAGATAATTAGCAATGGAGAATTTGTATAGCCCTATGAGCTACTTACCCATCACATGCATATTAGTAGTATTCTGTCATTAATGCAAACATCCTATCATGCATAATACAATAACTGAATATGAACAAATGCATAATAAATAATATAATGAAATGACAATTGAATACTTATCTTTATTTGTTTCGAGGGTAGACTCCTTCTTGAGCCTTCAGCTTCATCATCTTCTTCATTCATAATAGCATCGTTTCTTATCCAAAAGCTAAGGTGGATAAGAAGTTCTTCAAGAGTTGAGTTCTTCATATTCCTCATTGATTGAGGGATCTTCTTTGGATGGCGATATCTTGATCTTCAATTGCTCCCCTATTCTCTTCTCTTCTTATGATTCAAGCTTCTTCTTCTTCTCAAAGTTTGCTGAAAGTAATCACTTCCTTCTGGAACTCATTCCTTGAATGAATTCCATGATCCTGGGAGGCCATTCAAGGTGGCCATCATCACTTCTGCATTCTTCACTTTTTATTTTACCGCTTCAAGTTGTTCTTGATTTGAGAGACTCTTATGACTGCATGGTCTCTGCATTCTAGATCTTCACATTCTTCAACTGGATTCTTTAGGTCATATTCTGATTTTTGTTCTTCCCTTCAAATAGCTTGAAATTCTGTTCTTCCATTCTGCAACCCCATTCTGTTGTGGATTATAAGGAGTTGACAACTCCCTCTTAATCCCTGCTTCTTTGCATAGCTCTTTGAATTCATTCAAAGTGAATTCTCCATCATTATCTGATCGAATGGTCTTGATATTCTTTTCAGTATGGTTCTTGATCAAGGCTTTGAATTCCTTGAACTTGCTGAACACTTCATCTTTGTTTTTCATAAAGTAAATCCATGTCTTTCTAGAAAAATCATCAATAAAAGAAACATAGTATGCATACCCGCTTAGTGAGTTAGATGACATTGGACCGCATACATCGGAGTGGATGATTTCTAGAATGCCTTTGGCTTTGCTTTTGCTGCTAGGAAATGTCTTCTTTGTATTCTTCCCTTTCGCACATCCTTTGCAAACTCCATCATGCTTTGTTTGGAATGCAATAGGTAGTGCTCTGTAGTGCACATGTGCAAGCCTTCTATGCCAAAGCTCATTTGGCTCTACCGTATCATGGATCAAGGCTTGTTCTGGATGGCCCTTCAATTTGTACAAGCCTCCTTCTTGTTCTCCAATCACTACCGCATCATCAATTTTCGTTCCTTTTGGCCACATGATGACTTGACCATCGATGAATGCAACCCACATTCCTTTTGCATCCAAGGCTGAAATGGATAGAAGATTCTTCTTAAGTCCTGGAACAAACAATACTTCTTTCATTGTTAGAGACTTACCTGAGTCTAGCTTGTATGAAGATTCCCCACTACCTTTTATTGGATATTGGTAGTCATCTCCTAGTTTCACCTTGTGAGGTGATTCATGTTTGACAGTCTTACAAAGGATTCCTTGAATCTCGTCATATGTTTGGAAGCCCCACTGTCTATAAGCCAATCATAATTTCCATGAGTAATGTTACCTGTGAGAGCTGATATCAGAACATATTCATCCTCACTTGAAAAATCTTCACTTTCATATATGGATCTCTTTCTGGATGGTTCATCATCCTCTGCAGCATGAGCATGATGTCTTCTTTGGCCTCGTCTCCCTCTGAAACTGGAACCTCTATACTCATGTAGGTGTCCAATCCAGTTTCTTCAGAGAGATCAAATACTTCTATGCTTGGAATTTTTCAACTTCACCAAGATTATCATCAAGCTATTGTGATAGATCATATTGAAATGAGAACCTCAAATGGAAATACAAAAGATTAGATCTTACCGATTTGAGGTGTCCGTCCTTGTCCCGGAGTTCGCTGATCTAGGGTTTGTCGCAGAAACCCTAATTTTCAAAACTTGGAAACTTTCAGATCTAATTGGACAAACAGATAGATCTCTTCAAATGGAGCTGTCCAACGTACTCCTTTTCTGAAAACAGTGGAGGGAATCTCCCGAAACAGGAAGCCCTGATTTACTGATTTCTTCTGCAGAAATTCCTGTTACTGTTTCTGTGATATTGCCGAAATTATTGATCCTCTGTGTCTGAAATTTTGTACTGATTTAACCTCGCATGTCCCTGATCCAACACCATAGGTTTAATTAGAATTTTTTTCACCATTTGGGATTTATGATCCTTTTCCCAAGGTGACCTGTTACAGGACTGTTCAGAATAGTGAAGTTGTACGGCATGCCACGTGTCACTGGTTCATATTCTAAGTCTTATATTCATACCACCGAAATCAAAGTCCGTGCCCTTTCTAGAACATCTTCAAGAATTCCATGTGGACCTCTGTAGCTCAATATATTGCAGATCTCCCCAGATGTCCTGTTTAGGGATGAATTCTGGAAGAGGCTGGAACCCTAACTTGGAGAGATCATATCTTTTGGAGTACAGTGAATCTGAGTCTGATGTTTGGGCACAATATTTACCAGGATTTTATATTTGGCCCCTAAAATTTTCATCTTCTGAGACTTCACCAATCTCATAATATAGCGACTGTACCAAAACTTAGCAGTTTTAGTATTTAGGGTTTCTCCTTGCTCAGGGTCAAACTAGGGTTTGACTTTCCTGGAGTTTCACCCAACCAAATTTCTTGATCCAGGTCTCTAAACTTTGGTTTTGATGAGGAGAATAACCCTATGCTGGTATCACTCAAAAATTCCTTTTCTGTAGAAAGCCCTAATTTCCACATCGAAACTGAAAATGCTTGAAATTGAATTCCGCATCGACAGAAAGATGCACCCTTCAATGGAGAGTCATCTTAGCATACTTTTGCTGAAAATCTGTGGAGGAAGATCCACAAAATAGGAAGCCCTAGTTCATGTAGCTTCACAATGTCTTCTTCACAGGTTAGCTCTGATACCATGTTAGTTTTTCATCACATTTAAGCTAGCATTATGATCTTAGGATCTTTTCACTGAGAGAATAACAAGCACAGCAATAAAACAAAAGCACATCACAAGAGACAAGAGACAAAAAGAGTTTTCCTCGGGGAAACCATAAAGGAGAAAACCCCGCAACTTCCTCTAAGATAGAATCAACACCAAGACAGTAAGAGATCTCCCAAAACAGCAGTAGTCTTCTATCTTCTGTCTAGTCCCAAAATTTCCTTTTCCAGTAGTGCGCCACACTTGGGAGAGCAAGTGATGTATTTCACAAGTGATAAATAGAGAGACTCTCACTCTCTATTTATATTCATCCGTTCACTTGAATTGCCTTTTCACACGTAGGCTCAACCTAATAATTACTACTCGAGCCTACACCTTAATTAGTGTATAATAACTCAAGTGCCCCGAAACTGTGGGGACTTACCTAATGACTTGATATGACTTGATTACATTATTAATCCTCCCGATTGGAACATCGGGGCATGACCACATGTCTCAAATACATAATAGAGACATCCTGGAATAAACATCGGGTTACAATATATAAAATACATAGGAGAATACATTCCGAAGTTACATATACATCAACAGATTCCCATTTTCATTATTGGTGTGTAATATCGCGTCTGTTAACAGTATACATCAATGACCGGTAATTAGACGATGGAATACTATGTTCGACCTTGACACTTCTATTCGCATAGTAGGACATGTACTCGTAGCGGTTTGTGTAGAAAACTTTCCAGACTGGTGGCATCTCTTATATGCTACCTCCTTGATCGTGCCAGTGTTCATGAGATTTCAGCTCTCGTGACTTGATACCAGTATATGTCAGACATTTCCAGCGATTATGGAGATCTTGATCTAGTGTATATCTTCAACCACTTTGGAGATCATGATCCTTTGTATATTGTATATCTTCATCATGGAGATTCTGATCTATGTATATTGTACGTGGCGATGACCACATATGTGATATCATGTATTATGCCTATTCATGGCCATTGTACTCTTATGTATCCGGGACTGCTATATGTACTTGCAGTTATATGTAGAGTTGTATCATGGTGCTATGCTGATTGGGTGGCTGGTCTTCCATTTGGGATCCTTCATCACTCCACTTCTGGGATGGACTTATAATGTATTTCGGCAATCGTATGACCCCTCTGACCTCACACATTAGGGGGCATCTGTTATAGTGGATTTCACCACCCTAGGTGAATAACACTTTATATGGCCTTCCCCTGTCCCGCTGCAGACTCTGTAGATCCCATGGACCATATTTTATCCTTTTATGTTACCTTAATCATCCCTTAAAACTATATAAAGAATGATATATGCGGCTTTTTACCCGATAACCACATACATACGTGGATCTATCCCCGATAACCGTGTACATCGGGATGTGTGCATAAATCCAAATCCTTTTGGAGTTTTCCTTGACATGGATCTAACTCATTTGACTCCTAGCCTTCCATATGCCTTGAGATCGCTCAGATTCGACCCTTCATTATCCCTTGTGAATATATATAAGGAATCCCTTGGTACATTGAATACATATAGAGAGAATTGAAGAAAAGAAACTATAGTCCATTGTTGCCGGAACTATACTTGAGTCTCCATCCCTTTGTCCCTTGGAGCACTGTTGTGTTCTTCCCAAGCTTGCCTTTGCTAGTAAGCTTGCTATCGAGAGATGGAGGATTGAGGTGGTGGAGGCCCAAGTGGGGGATTCAGTTTCTTCGATTCGCAGACGTGCCATCAGAGGTTGTATCTATCTTGTAATCTATGATTTATATTAATAAGAAACATCTTTTCCTGTCCAATGATGTGTATTTGATTTAATGTTGTATCCATTGGAATATGTCAAATGCTTTTACATTATTGATGTTATATATGCTAGAATAGATCTAACACCATGATATATAGTATGCTTGTATTGTTTACTTGTTGTTGAGGCAGGATTATTAAATTCAAGCAGAAGATTGGAAATCTCAACGGGGATCTACTTCAACCTTCTGGAACAAGGTACAAGGTCTGATCCTTTAGTGTTAGACATTTTATTTCTATTGCATATTGGGAAAGATGGTTTTCTGGAGTCAAGTCTGTCTATTGTGGTACCCCAAGCCATAGGAATTTCTCTCCATAACACTTCATCCCAAATATATGTAAGATGTCCACTGCATACTTTCCTTGTGTCAGGAATATATTTCCTAGTTTTTTATAGACCTCTAATCCAAGGAAATAATGCATAAAACCAAGATCCTTCATCTCAAATTCAGAGGTAAGCTTCGTCTTACACTGTTCTATCAATTGTTCATCATGTGTATGAAACAATTCATCTACATATAGAACAAATATCAAGACATGATTATGAGCAACCTTTAAAGTACAAGTTAGAATCAACTGTGCTTTTGGAAAATCCAAGCTATGGAGAAATGATCCATCCATCCTTGCATACCAGACTCTCAGAGCATGTTTCAGTGCATACAAGGCTTTCTTCAGTTTACACACATGGTTCTTATTTCCATGAGTCACGAAGCCTTCAGGTTGTTCAATATAGACTTCCTCCTCAATATTGCCATTAAGGAAGGTTGTATTTACATCCATCTCATGTAACTTCCATATGAATATTCCAACAAGAGAAATTATGGTTCTAATGGTAGTATACCTAGAAACAGGAGAAATGTCTCATCATAGTCAATGCCTTCTTTATGAGTGAAGCAATGAGCTACAAATTTGGCTTTATACTTCTCCACAATGCCATCAACAACATGCTTGATTTTATAAATCCATCTGGATGTCAACACTGACTTTCCTTTTGGTCTGGGAACAACTTCCTGCACACCATTCTTCATGATTGAACTGTACTCTTCAATCATGGAATCAACCGATACCTTTTGACTTGATGCTTCTTTGTATAAGGAAGGTTCTTCACTGATGAGCTGTCTCATAAGACCGGAGTAATTTTGTGGTCTTACACTTTCTCTGAAAGTCTCGGGAGGAGCCTTATGCTCCTCTCCTTCTTGCACCATTTCTCGATACCAAGCAGGTCTCCTTTTGGAAGGAGGAACTTCAATTAGTTCTTTTGGTGGACTTTCGGCACCCTTAGGTGCATCTAGAATTTGATCCTCAAATTCCTCTTCCCCCCTCTGAATTTTTGATATGGAAACTCACAGGGAGGTAATTCATATTCCTTTGAAAGATCTTGTGTTTCACGAAACACGACTTGCTCATGGAAGATCACATCTTTGCTGACTTCAATGTACCTATGTCCAGGTACATAGATACAATAGGCCTTCGAGAAATCACTACACACGACAAATATACCTTTCTTACCGGAATGCTCTAGCTTGGTCGTCTTTTCCTTTTGCACATGAATGTAAACCGAAGTGCCAAAAATCCTCATGTGGTCAACTCTAGGTTTCTTTCTAGTGAAGACTTCTTCCGGAGTCTTTTCCCCCAAGATAGCACAAGGAATTTTGTTTTGAATATACACAGCAGTACCCGCGGCTTCATCCCATAAGGATAAAGGAAGATATAAATCGGTAAGCAAGGATTTAGCAGCTTCACATATCATTATATTCTTTCTTTCTACAACCCCATTCCGATGAGGGTTGTACGGTATTGTCAACTCTTTCTTGATTCCAGTTTCTAAAAAAAAATCATCAAACTCATTATATTCATACTCACCTCCATTATCTGATCTCAATATCTGGATGTATCTACCAGTCTGATTTTCAATCAGAGCCTTGAATGCTTTGAACCTATCAAAAGTTTCACTTTTGGCCTTGAGGAAGTAAATCCATGACTTCCGATAGTGATCATCAATGAACAAGACACAATATAAACATCCACTCAAAGAGGGTGAAGACATATGAATAAATTCCTTTAGATATATTCTTGCTTCTGGAAAAGGATTTCTTAGTGTTCTTACCTAGAGCACATCCTTTGAAAATTCCATCATGTTTTGGAGATACCTTTGGCATACCTGTGACCATATTTTGCAATACTAGAAGAGTTGTGTAGTGAAGGTGTCTAAACCTTCTATGCCATAGCTCACATGGATCAACTATATGATGCACCAAAGCATGAGTGGAATATTAAAAATCCTTGTAAAGGGCTCCCTCTCGAACCGTAATCTGTACAATTGAGCTTAGCTTTTCATCCTTTTCCCATAAAAGGACTTTCTTGTCCATGAAGAGGACTCTGTAGCCCTTTTTCTCTAATCCAATAAAAAATAGAATATTCTTCTTCAAACAAGGAACATATAAGACATCATCAATATGTAAAACCGTAGCTGAATCAAGTTGAAGTGAAGTTGGGCCAATTCCTTCAATCTTGTACATGGATTCATCTCTAAGTTCCACCTTTGTGGTGAAAGGTGGTGAAATTATTCTTTCTATAAGTGTTGAGAGTTCCATGGTTTCCCATCATGTTCCTAGAGGCACCACTATCTACCAACCAGGAGGTAGCAATGTCTGTGATGGATCCAAAGAGAGCAAAAATAAGGTAGTACTCTCTTCTAAGTTCTTCTTCTTACTTAAACTTGGTTTTCTTCTCCTTCTTAGGTTCTCCTTCTTCTTCTTCTTTTGCTTTTGTAGAAGAGGATTCAAATCTTATTTTGGATTTATTCTTGGTTTTCTTGCAATCCCTAGAAAAGTGTCCAAACTTGTGGAAATTATAGCATTCCACTTTTGAAACATCAAAGAACTTACCTTGGGGTTTCTTTCCCTTCTTTTGCTACTGGGAGGGATTCTTGAACTTCTTTGTATTTGCTGTAAGTGCAAGGATACCTTCCTTGGTTACCTTTCCTGAAGTCCTTCCCTCTTGTTCTATGCAAGCATGCCAAAGTATTTTTAATCTTGGTTGATTGTCACGTCCATTGAAAAATGCCATGAATATTTCCTAAGATCTTGGGAGACCATCGACCACGGTCTACACAAGGTCATCATCATCAACAACAATACCAATAGAAATAATTTGATCTCTTACCTATGCAATATTTGTGAAGAAAGAGGAAACCCCTTCATCCTTGTTCAAATTCAAAGTTCATAGCCTTTTCTTCAAGACTCTCTTTTGACTTGGAGCCTTCTTCTCATACAATTTAGCCAATGTGTCAAAGCATTCTTTGGCAGTCTTTAATGTTGTGATGTTGGGCTTCACAGTTTCTTTTACAGAATCATAGATGATCCTTCTAGCCTTAGCTTGCCTCTTCTTGTAAGCAAGTCTACTAGCATTAGATGTTGTCTCTTCAGTGGTGTTGAACACAACCTCATCAAGGTCATTTTCCTCTAGGATAGTTGTAAGCCTAGATTTCTAGGATTTGTAGTTAGAATAAATTTGAATCTTCTCTTCTGTTCTAAAGATGTTGGTTCCCATCTCTAACACTTAGTCAAATGTCAAGTCTACAAAATATCCCAAGGTCTAGGAAGACAACAACAATTTCTTCTTACTGGGTCTTCACATGCTAAGCTCTGATACCATCTTGAATTTTTAGCATTATCATGAATACTTTTAAAATTTGCAAACTAACATAAATAAATGACAAGTGAAGTAAAACATATCAACACATCAACACACTGAAAAAGGGAGTGTTTCACTTGGGAAACCTTTAAAGGAAAAAAACCCAAAACCATTAGTAATTCATCTCGTAAATGAGATGGATGGGTTTTTCCAAAATTCCACAAACCCTAACTGGGTTTGTACCACAGATCCACAATTACAGAAGATAATCCTTTTTACATAGAAATTCCCAATTAGGGATTTTTAGAAAATTAGGGCTTGTTTCCCTAAACTTACTCTCTCCTTCCCAAAAATTGTAGGCTTCCCAAACTTTTGACTTTTCCTTCTGGGATCCCCTTCTCACCTACCTAGATCTGTTTCCCTACTCTTCATTATTCTGCTATCGTTATGTTTCCCATAGGGTAGACCAGCCTAGCTCGAGGCCCTTATGGGATGGCCTATAGGCTTCTCAAAGGTCTACATTGACATGACAGCCTTAACAGGCCTACGAGCTATTGCCGAGACCCTCACGGGTATGTCAACATGCTGCCCGAGGGTCTATGTGGTCACAAAAGCCCTTACAGATCTGCCTGTAGGCTACTTGAGGGTTGGTTGTAGGCCCAAACCCTCATGAGTATGCTTGTTGTAGGATTCCTGAGGGTGCAAGCGGAGGGATAGAGCCCTCAAGAAGCCTTCCTGGAAGAACAGAGGGGAAACCCGAACAGAATAGGGCTACTTGTGAACATTAGAAGCTGCTCGGTGAACTGTGGAGGCTGCCTATGAGAGTAATCAGCTGCTCGGAAGTGAAGAAGAGAGTTAGGAAAACCCTAGCTTACAAAACTGATAAAAATTTGTTGTTGTTGAAACCCTAGCTTAGTGTTTATAAAAAAAGAAGTCTGAATGCCCTAGCTAGACTCATCCATGCTAGGGCATCACATTAATCTTCCTTTTCTTCAATAACATGATGAAATATTTAGTTGGAGCAACTTCACATGTGAGAGAAAATTGTGTGTGTAATAATGAAATGGATTGATCTTCTTTTATATCCTTTGAGTCACTTGTAAGTCGACCAAAACTCAAAACAACAAAATCTTATTATTTTATTTTTTTATGTCTTTGACTTTTACGTTTAGTGGTACTAAAGGTCATTTTTCACTTTCACTTTGACACCTTAGTGGTACTAAGGGTCCTTATGTATTTTGAATTTTTCTTTAGCCTTCTTCAAGTGCCCTATGGTCAAAACAAGTGGTCAAGGTGGTCTTTCATCCCCACTCAAAGTACATCATCATAAACAGATAGAATTACTAATTCTTTTATCTCACACTCTTTGTGACACCAAGATTAGAAACTAAGAATTCTTAACCAAGGGTAGCTAAGACTTGGATAATATCACAAATCCCATTGATTGAGAATCAGAGTTCCACACATCCCTAGACAAGGTCTAGGGCTTATAGTGCCTTCCTGGAAACAAACTAGGTGCCTCAACCATAGGCTGCATAATTTGACACTAGGTCAAATACTTGGTAACAGACCAAGCACCTCCAATCTCCTAGAGAATGGCCCTCAGTTCTGGGCTGAGTCCCTAGTCCCAAACTAGGTAAATTCTAGGTAACTGGCTTGGTTCCTCCATTCAAAGAATGGACACTCAGCTCTAGGTTGAGTTTCCCAATACTATACTGGTTCCACATCTTGGTCCCGGACCAGATGTCACCATTCAATAGAATGGTCACTCAACTCAAGTTTGAGTCTCCCAGTGTTGAATTGGTTCCATATCATGGTCCCAAACTAGATATCTCCATTCAATAGAATGGTCACTCAACTCTAGGTTGAGTCCACACCTTGGTCCCAGACTAGGTGTCTCCATTCTCCTAAGAGAATGGCTCTCGATGTTGCTCAGAAAAATAAAAAAATACATGTTACAACATTAATGATACTTTAAATTTCTTAGGGGATTTATCAACTTGTTCAATATCATACAGGGATTTCAATATAGTATTCAAAAAGATGAAAATCTGTCAAATGCAATGCAAGAGAGGAAAATGCAGGTTATCTCATGAAGAGTACCTTATTAAGGTGTTTCTCATATTTTGTTTTCATTCATGGGGGTCTAGATGCTATTAGGATTAAATAAAAACTACTTACTTAGATGTACTTGTTAATCAAATATTCAGTATGCCAGAAAAACGTAATATATTTCTTTTGAACATTAGCAAATCATATATATGATTTTTTATTCTCTATTCTGGGATTCACATTTTTTCTACAAATTGTTGTTTTGATTACCTACATGATTAGACTTTGTTTTTTTGATTTCTTTAGTTTGTTACACATGTGTGAGATTTTTCTATGAGATTCATCGCAAGTGTAAATAAATAAACTGACAATTTCTACGCAAGAATTTTGTTTGAAGGAAAAAATGGAGGTTTTGATAGCATTTCATTGGGTAAACAAGCTTGAAAAATGGTTTTCTTAAAAAAATAGAGTTTATTGAGAGTTCTTTGCTACATAAAATAGTGGGCCATGCAAGCTAATTTTGTTGAATAAAACATTAACAATAAATGACTTCTATTCTTTAGCAAAATATTACTAAAACTCTAGTCAATGACTTTCAAGCATTGATTTTTTTCCTATGTATTTTATTTTGTACCAAAATTTCTTCATCAAATTTTAATGAAATTCTTCTCTTGTATATTTTTTGTTCTTAGTTACTATGTCATACCATTGCAATTCTATGGTTGAGCTTGTCAGTTCATGTTTTTACTTCAGATATCCTTAATGCTAAAGATTTGTGTCTTGATTCAATAAACTGTCTTTTGGTGCAAACATCTTGTAAAACCTACCTTTGCATGGTGGGAAATTTTAGAAGATCTTTATCTTCATGTCCAGGATTTGACAATCTTAAACATTTATTTGTAGCTTCACATGGTTCATCATTGGATAGATACAATTCACGGGATCTGTCTGGTGATCATGCCAATGAGGATTTATGGAAATTATATTGCTACATGGTTAAAAACTTGAATATTGTAGAACAGACAATGCATTTTAGCGTAGCAAGTCCTTAGAGCTTTATTGAATGGTTAAGTTCCGGGAAATGAAGACTTTGTCTCTTTTCCACAAATCATTTCTTTTTCTACATTGCCTTATGTTTGGTAAGAAAAGATGGTTGTCACAAGTCTGGCTGGATGGCTGGTCATGAATTCTTTTTATTCCTTTTGGGTTCATTCTGATTCTACCTTGATGTCAGTTTATATGAACATGTTGTATTTCTAAGACTGCAAGTAATAATTTATTCCCAAAAGTTTCATATTGTAATCCATTACTGAACTCAATTTCTAATAGTGTCATCCCATTCACTTGTATACGCAGATTTCCATTTGGACTTAGAGATAGAATCTTTGTTACTCCAACTATCTTACATGTCACGTACTTCTATCTTACAAGTCACGTACTTCTAGCTATGAACAACTTTACATGACTATTCTTGTAGAAGAGATATGGGTTCTGCATATCAGAAGTGAAGTTTGTTTTCCAGATTTTTGGAAACCACTCAATTCTCTTGTTCTTATGTAGGCTATGGGAGAAATAACAAAATTAATGGAAGAGAAGAATGCTATTGTTCGACAAAAGCAACAACTTCAACAAGAAATGATATGCTTAGGGAGGAAACCAATATGGTCAAGTTGTAAGTCTTTGGGAATTGTATTTTTTTTGACATAATATTTTCTTTGGGATATATGTATATTCTTGTATGCAATTTTGTGTCATGTCAACATGTTATGACTCTCATGTCGACTTGATTTGTTTTTTTGTGATGGACAGCTTATGATTATGCTGTCATATGCAAAAGTTTTATCATTTTATTTAGACTAAAATTTCTGTTATATTTTGTAAATGTAGCATGTGAATTATCATAAGGTTTCCTTCAGGAATACTCTATAATGACAAATTTGTTTCATGATGAACTGTCTATTCGAGTAACATTGATTCTGGTGTTTTCTATTTGGAATGTGATTCTAAACTGTAGACATCTTCCTAGTATACAATATTTATCCTTTATGGTTCTTAATGGATTATTGGTTGGCATCTTCCAATAAATATTCTAAGAGCAAGGGTGTGAGAGTGGGTATTCATGTCGATTTTGGACTAAGCGTTGTTGCAACAAATTCTTCAAACCTTTTAGGTTTTTATGATTTGTCAAACTATTTTCTTTTTGTTATTTAAAATTTTTTTAACTAGACATCCAAAATATAAATAAATTAAAACAATTAATAGTATAAACCAGCATTAGAAGAACTAGAATGGAATCGGAAAAATCGGTCCATCCTGCTAGTCGACAATTTCGTATTGAACGGGATTTAAATACCAGAAGTGGATGATTTTGTATGGAACCCACCATTTTGGTACAAGTTTTATGTCAACCATGAAAATAAAAATAAAAATTTAGAAAGGTATAATAAAAGCCTAAAACTAACACTAGACCCTAGTAATCCCTTGTATTATTAAATTCTTAAAGTTGAAGTTAACATAAAGGCTTCTCAACTTTTACTTAATTTTTAACATTACTATCAATTATTTTAGTATGCCTGAGAGTGCTTTTAACTTTTGACTTCATCATATGCAAAATGTAGAATTTTAAATACTATTCAGAATTTAACAGAATTAATAGTTTTCATGTTTTCAGGATTACAATGTTTCCACTTGATTCGATCATGTATAAAGGTATGGGATTGGCATTTAATCAAGAGAATCGACCCCTTTATGTACATTTTGGTCGACAATTTGTTAGGTCTGGTTAGTTTTGTGTTCTGGTCCAATTCAGATTTTTGGGGTCTATTGGTTCAATGACTGATCTTCTTTTGACAATACTTATATATACATTATATAATATAATCAATTATCTTTAACACGGGTAAATTAATTGAATTTTATATTTCAAGGCAAGTGTCGTTAAGGTTCTAGAGATAATTTTTAAGCATTGTTTTTCCTTTGTTATATTGTAATATTTTTTTTGAAGTAGAGACTTTATTGAAAAATGATGGGATTAGTCATGGTATATGCCCTACACATGCCTTCTTCAACGATCAGTTTGTTGAGGAAACCACTAAGACAAGATTACGTATCTATTAAGAATATGCATGGTCAAGTAGCTGTATTGATTAAAGAATAAGAATTATGTTGTGAGACTGATGTTTGTCTGTTGACTTCAATGAGGATGTTTTCTAAAAACACTAATACAATCAGCAATGTACTCGCAGTCATTGTTTCTTTCAGAATAAAATACCTTGGAGAAGAATATAATTTTAAATGTTTTATGTTATGTTTAATAGGTTCAAATGCCTAACAGTCTAAGAAGAATAATCTTGATTCTTAAAGACTAATTTTGGAAAACAAAAAGTAAAAAATTGTGCACAAGATTGTCAGTTTTCAAGATTATATTAGTCTAGACAATCAGTGCCATTGAAAAGAACAAGTTTCATATTAGTTTCTTTCCTTTTAGCGAGGTTGTAGAGTAAGTATTCCATCATCTAACAATATCTAAGATTATCTTACACCTAGATCTTGAGCATGCACATTATCTACATAGGGAGTCACATAATTCTCCACAAAAGTAGCACCATTCTGTGCTTATGCTGACAATAATATTTTAACTGTGCCAATACCCTTATTTTTTTCTTTCAAAAACTGAAAATCACTTTTGAAATGGCTTAATTAGTTTCCTTGGTTAAATGTTGACACCTATATAATCTATATAGGGAGAAAAAAAGGTATATGGAGCATGGGATTTGAATGATTCCAAGGTGTTAGTAAGTGTTTCAAATCATGCAAAACCTATTAAACATGGATACAGATCCTTAGACAAAGGCCAAATAGGGGTGTTCGGAGGAAAAAAACATGTTCCATCTAATAAAATGCCATGCCCAATCAAGTGAGTTGACGTAGCCTTCATTGCATCATTGCCATTAATTCTGGCCAACTCTTATAGTACAACACTAATAGCAGGCCTTTGAGCAGCAACCTCACTAGCGCAATCTAATGCAATGTGTGCTAGATTAGAAGTCTCCTTTCTTCCTGAGACTTATATCAATGAATTATATATATATA
>LPNX010166289.1:248589-405636 GCA_001517045.1 Pseudotsuga menziesii
TGCTGCTTCCACTGCAGGGCATTGGCTTTGGCACCATGAGAAAATAAGCAAGCATCAAAACCAAATCTAAATAAACACAGTAGCTCTAACATTGTAGAGACGTTACACCATTCGTTGGCTATTTATAAATCTGAACATAACCAAATAATGACGTAATGTCTTTGCAATGTTAATATCCTGGAAATAGGTCTAGACGAATAACCGAGAGAAAACTGAGATAGGGAAATAGGAACAATTAATGGAAAAGATTGATGAAATAAAAAATAGTACATGTTAAATACCATTACGCGGAGCTTCTTAGTTCCTAGACTCGGTCAAACTCCATCATCATCCATTTTATTGCACGACCAATTTTTTTGTCTTCGATTATTACTTGTGCCTACTAGAAACATCTTTTTTTGCAAATAGATATAATGAGAATGGATGGTCTATTCCAAGTCTTCTAAATGTTTTGAAATTCAATGAAGATGAGACTGATCTTGTAACCTTATTTTGTGAGAACTACATGTATATACAAGAAGGTAAGAGTCAAGAAATGGTTTTGTTACTAGGAAAGAAATTAATCTTACTTAAGCTGTAATCTTGTGTGAAATTTTAAGGATTTACAAAGTGTCTATCATTGAAGTAGTTAGTATTGCAATAATCTGCATATATAATTTCAGCTAAAATGTTATGATTTCCTCAATGCATATATAATTTCAACTAAAATTTTATGATTTCCTACTCCATGCATTTCAGGGTCTCTTACTGATGGGATAGTTCTGGACTCAAGCTTTGAGAGGGGTGATCCAATAGAATTTGAAATTGGGGGCTCTTTTGACCATCACCAATGAGTTTATGGTGACATTTTTTAACCCTCACCAAAATATGCAATGGTGATGGTCAACGAATGTTACCTAACAATAGTGAGGGCCATAAAAGGTCCATCACCATAAATAATTGTTGTTCATATGAAATGGTGATGGTCACTATCTAACATTATAATCATTAATCATGATGGACCTTGAATGTCACCACATCACTTATACTTTTGGTGATGATGCCTTTGGTGATGTTCAGTTTTTGGTGACAAACGCTCTTTTGACCCTCATCAATGAGCTTATGGTGATATTTTTTTACCCTCATCAATGACCTTTTTTCTTGTAGTGTTTATTATTGATCTACTATGTATAGTTTTGTGACTTCATGGAAGGATTATTTGAAAAGACACAACAATATGTAAAACATGTACATGTGGCTCGTTGGCAAGATGAGTAGTTTAGAACATGCATGGATACATTTCCTATTGGGACTATCTTATCGGTGGTCGATTTTGCGAAAAACTGCCCTTCAACCATGAAACGAGATACAGAGGAGATATTATCACTTAGACCATGTCAGCATAATGGTCCATATCACATATACACATGGGGTAGATAGTGCCTAAAGAAAAAAGGGTTATTTTGAAGGAGTATCACTTCTAAATAAGTGATGACAAGTGTCGCAACTTGGATTTTGTAGAACATATCTTTCAATTGTTCTACAATCATTTAAAGGATAGCATTATACAAATGGAACAACAGTGGATTTGGTTTGATGGTTACGTAGGGAAATTAAAAAATGCTTGTCTTCCAATGTTTGTGTATGCTCCATAAGAAGCATAAGGTGCTACTTATTTGGAACTATTTTGAGACCAGACACGAAAAATGGGAACATGATGTAGTAGGTGCATGCATCAAGACTACATTATGTAGGTAAGAAATAAAGTTTAGAATTGTTTCGCTCATCTAAGATGTAAATACCATTGTTGAATGGTGTTCTTCAATAATTGGGGAGGGAGAGAGAAGGTAAGAAGACCAATCAACTCAAAAACATGTATGCACATAGATATTTTTTGGAGGTGGTCGATGTAGATCAATCAAACCTATATGAGTGTAAGGCCATCCAAGGAACTTGTACATTTCATTCATTTAGAATGTCATGGAAATGTGATAGTTGAAATGTGGATGTTATACCTAAATCATGTCACCATCATGTGATGAGACCCTTAACTTCCATGTTTTCCCTTAATCCCAACACTTTGAGTAGAAACTTGCTATGTTTGCCAATTCTACTTGAAAAACCTAGCACCGCATTTACCCTATGGCTGATGAGTGGTACCTTCCTCAGCACTGCCTGTATCCTGTTATATAGAAACAGTGCCACTGCCTATAGTCTTTGTTATTAAAGTGGTTCTCATCTAAACCATGCTGTCATAAGGGAACAAAAGAGGTACCCTGGGTAAAATGGAAAAACGAGAAGTTTCTCGAGGCTTCTAGAACTTGAGCCTCATTTCCTCCCTTATCCCTATCATTATGGGTTAGTTTGAGCTCGAGAGCCCCCTTGGTAGGATCTTGGAGCCACCTCACCCACCATTATCTCAACTATCCCTATCCATTGAGCCTTATAAATACAAGCTCATATCCATAGTTGAGGGAGAGAACTATAGAGGTATTGTTATGCTGTTGAATTGACTACTCAATCCATATCATTGGAGAGCATAGAGAGAAAAGTTGGATCTTATGGGGATGAAGTGTTTGTCTCATGGAGGGGCTTTTCAACACTAAGGAAATGGTTGTAAGCATCTCCATACATTCTTAATGCAAAGATGATTTCCATCCCACATTACTGTTGTTTTGATTTCACATGTATATGTTGTTAGATTCCTTAGTCACTAGCATGGATATGTAGATGATTTTCGGGTAGCTTTGATGTTCTTGTATGTTTGATATGTTTTTGGATACTTAGGTTCATGATCGAAGCAGTATTCCAAGTGTCTACAGCATTCAAGGAAGGTCTTCATCCTTTGTCGTTCACTCATTTGTTCTGGATCTTAACCATTTATACCAGAGGAACATCTTTTGTCCGCAGAAGGTGTGATATTCCTGGTAACAAATCTAGTGACTCTACTGGGGAACAGTGCAAATCTCAGTTGATCTGATCTTCCTCAGTCCTTGAACTCTTGTTTGAATCCAGGATCCATATCCAACTCTCTTCAGTCAGATCTGCCATCTGACTTAGTGAATTTTGGTTTGAAACTTTCAGATCTGAACTATTTCGACTTTATATGCTCTTTTTTAATGTCAATTCATCAATTTTTTCCTTGATCTGATCAATTTCTAACTTGATTTTTCATTCTCCTTGTGTTTTGGATCTATTCAGGGAACCACACATGTGTTGTTGGCAACAAGCGGTGCCACCACCTGAACTCTATTAGCCATAAGATGTGCCACCACCTGAGTCCTGTTATCTAGAAGCAGTGCTCGTCTAGAACCGCTCTATCAAGACCCCTCCAGCACAGTGCCAGGTAGGCCTTGTTCTAGAACTAGTTTTTATCATTTTTCACAAAAAGTTGAGTTTGTTTGCTTTCAGCCTTGCAATGTCTCGCTTGTGTGTCAGAATATGAATGCTCATGGTTGAATATTCTATGGTAAAAGATTGGTTTGATTGAAGAATTTGAAATCTAAATTAGGCTTGTTGATTATTCATTTGCTTTCGTTCTTGTTGGTGGTGATTGTGAAAGGAATTTTTTGAAAGCTTAGGGTTCAGTTAGTTCTCTTTTCATATCTTTTATAAAGACTGGAAGAAAAAACATTTGATTAGTGTCTTGATTTCATTGTTTCCATAGAGGAATTCTTTTTTTCTTTTAAAAATATTTATTATTATTATTGAGATTAGGTCATTATCATTATTGGGCATAAGGCATTGGATCTCTGATTAGACTCAGAAGCTTTCAGGTTCTCTTTGTTCTTTTGTCTCTCTTGCGTTAGTACTATCTCGTCAAAAGAAAAAATAGTGTAGTTTTAAGTTAGATCTATCTATGTTTTAAGAAAAAATGAAAAAATAGAGTGCATATTCATGTAGAGTGCTTGTTGTTTTTCTTTTAGGAAAAGAGACTCTTACCCCTTTGATTGCTTTTGAAAAGAAAAATGAGTTTGGAAGGTGTTGCATGTCTTTGATTTTGATTTGTTCAAAGTAGTTATTTGGAATTTTTGGTTTTCAAAATGAAAAAGAAAATACTCTCTTTCCCTCCCGTAGGTAGGCATACCACAAATGGTAAAGTGAAATATTTACATCTACATACTGCATGGTTTTACTTTTTTTTTATCAAAAATACATGCATTCACCTAACCGTCCACTTTAAAATTAATGGTAGTTATAGGCTAAAATTTACATAGCAGTTTGAGTGATAGGCTAGAGACATGTTCGGGCATCATTAAGCGTAGGAGTTGTCTTTACTCGTCCACATTACATCTCGAGACTCGCACGGTTCTTCCACGTACTGTTAGTATATTGAACAGCCTTTCACGTACCCTTTAGGTATATAGAAAGGTACTTCATGTACTCAATTGTATATAGGAAGGCCCCTTGTGAACGATTATGCTTATGCATTAGGCATCACTACTACTGATTTGAGCTCCCACGTACCTTGCATAGATTAGGAGTCCCCACTAGGATACCTTATCTATCTGAGAAAATACCTTTGGTCATCTTGCTTGGAGGCATACATTGAAAACAACATTTGGGGAGATTACTAGACACGTACCCTTGAGGTATCAGAGACTTGACTATTTGAACTCCTCCTGTCATTTAAGTTTACTTGTTTGGCCTATAGCTTGAGTAGGGAAATTTTTGGTGTGTTTTCTAATTTTGAGACCCTAGGTTAGATAGGAACTGTACAAACTGGCTGAGCTAAGACAATCTAGAAGAGTATATGGCTTGCCACCTAATTTTATTCTTGTTTCAGGAGAAAAACCTATGGAAGCTATCAACCAAGGAACTGCTACCAACTCCCAAGCAGGAGAAAATGTGGTTGCATAAAGCAGAGGTCCATATCCTTCGCACTCGCCTCCCTTGGTCCAACAACCTTTTCAGGGTAATACTTCATTCAATTCTCCCATAGAAGGTCATGTTGATGATACTACCCGTCCATATTATGGTCCCAATGCTCCATTTTGGGATACCTCTATAGGACAAGCCATTGCCTCATTTGGCATCCGTTTAAACTTTTCTGAAGAAGTTTCACCAAATGAATAAGAACGTAGACAATACCAGGCAGCTATTCTCCATGCACAAGAAATTGAAAAGAAAATATATAACATATTGGGAACACCACCACAATGTTCCACAATTGTTCCTGTGGGATATCATTCACTTTCCGATTCTATGAGACCCATTGAACCAATTCTAGATCGCACTGTGACTCCACATAATCTAGGTCAAACTACCAACACCACCACCTCCCATATTATGTATGTTCCTAATCTTCCTAGGTCTTCCGCACCTGGGGCTCAACATTCAATTCCTGTTTCATCAATACCTTCTAGTGTCCGGGGGCAACCCCCAGCATGACCTACGTTATCTGCCACCCGAATTGTACCTAGTCATGGACATACCTCTAGTATAGAAAAATATATAGTTTATATCCCTCCTATCCACACAAATGTGGCTAACCCCCCATCCAGTTTAGGTCAGCCCTTGGGAGCACAACCTGTAACCAGTCAAACTTCTTGGGGGTATGGTGACATAGCAAATCAAGTACCTGTAGGAAACATTAATTATCAATCCAACCCTATAGGAATGCCTTATGTTGGGATTCCATATCCTAGTAATACTTTCATGCCATGCGGGAAACCTAACTGGTCCTACATGCCAACTATGGAGGGGATACCTATACATACTATGGGGGGTGCCAGAGGACCACCTTATGGGGTTCCTCCCCTTGGGGGGCCTAACAGTCCTGGAGGGCCTGGTGGATTTCCTCCTAATGGCCCTAATGGTCCTAGCAGTCCTAGGGGGCCTGGTGGCTTCCCTCCTAATGGTCCCGGAGGGTCTGGTGGCCCTCCTCCTAGTGGTTCTGGAGGGTCTCGTGGCCCTCCTCCTAGGGGTCCCAGAGGGTCTAGTGGTCCAAGTGTTCCTGGTGGTCCCAATGGTCCTAGTGTTCCTGGAGGCCCCGACAGTCCTAATGGTCCTGATCCTAGAAATCAACCCCCTGCGGGCGGATCTTCTAGTAGTTCTTCATCACAACAACCAGTCTATCAGTCTACTTATGGTCCTACTGGTACTTATATGCCATATCAATATTACCAATGTGTACAACCTAATCATTAGTTACCTTTCCTAGCAACTTTGGACTTTCCTGATTTGTCCAAGTTGATTAATGATCCCATTCGCCATAACCCCTCGTGGTCTCCCATTCTGGTAAAGTTTCCATCGAACATTCCAAAATTTGATGGGAAGCAGGGAGATGATCCAAAAAACCATGTCATGACATTCCATTTATGGTGTTCATTGAACTCTCTTATGGATGATTCAGTTCGTTTAAGACTCTTCCAGCGAACTTTGACTGATACCGCCATGAAATGGTACATTGAACTTTCGCAACATTCATTTGTGGATTTTGGCTTGTTGGCAACTGTGTTTCTTACACACTTTCAGCTTCCTATCCATTATGAAATGGGTACATATCTCTTGAATTCTCTATGACAGAACACCTCCACCCACATATCCTATCATATCCATGAGTGGAGAAGGTGGAGAATACTTATTAAGGCTCCTATCTCGGATCAGTTGTTAGCTAATTGGTTTACCAAATCTTTGTTGCCTCCAATTGCCTGAGATGTGGCTATGGGTGGTGCCGTTACTGAAGAGAAAGCCATTAGTTGAGCCCAATATATGGACTTGGTCTATTCCCAGTCCGACACATTGTATGACTCGATCCCTTAAGCTCCTTGCCCAAGAACCAATCCTGCCAAGCCACTAGCAGAAACTCCTGTTGACGGGATTATTGGTTCAATCTAGTCCCCGTCATCAGCAAAACGTGCCAAGCAACCCGAAACTTCCATTCCCACTCCTTCAAATCCCAAGGTTTCCACTGTGGTAAATTCCATTCAGAGTATTCAAATTCCTGGCAACAATAAAAAGAAAGGTAAAGCTGAAAAAAAAAAACATGGAAACCAACAGGAGAATCCAAAACCAACTACCAATGAGAACGATAAAGATAAAATAAAAGTGAAATATCCATGTCTGCTATGCAGGGGTGACCATTTCATGAAAGAGTGTCCTCGTCGAGATGAAATCACCCAATTCTTGAAAACTAATCCCGCACTCGCAGTTCTCATGGATACTTTTCCCTCTCAACAACAACTGATAGACCACATGTCTAATTAGGGAAACTCTAGTTCTTCAGAGGAAATTCGCATGATGTCCTTGGATACTATTAGTTTGCAAACTTGAAGTCAGAGTTATGACAAACCCAAAGACAAGAAAGAAGACAATTCTTCTTCAGGAAAATCTCCCTCTATTGGTTCTCTCAAATCCTTATCGGTTGTTCCCCTAACCATCGAGAAGCTCAATCTCGACATGGTTTTGCATCCACCCAAGAGTACTCTTAGGAAGGCTATTTTTAACCCTAATGCCTGAGCTGCTCAATTTTATAATGTAGTTGAGTAGCTCATTCAGGAACCATGTGCAATGTCCACCTTGGAAGTACTCCAAAGTTGTCCTACACAACGCAAAAACTTGTTAATTGCGTTAGGAGCTTTAGACCCGGACAATACTAATTTGATTCATTTCAATATCGAGAACTATAAGTCTAGAATACCTCATAAACTTGATTTCCAAATCATAATGAAAGTAGTTAGAAAGAAGGTCTTTAGAACTGTCTTAGACAAAGGGGCTTCAACTTCGGTTTTGTCCCTACCTTGCTAGAAAGATATTGGCTCTCCCGAGATTGTAACATCACCTATGACTCTGAAAGCCTTTGAAGGATGAGGTTTCCAGCCCCAAGGGATAATACCAGTCCTTTTAGTCAAGCTTGGGGGAAAATATGTTTCTATTCAAGTGGAATTAGTAGATGCCTCGTTATATTACAACCTCCTTCTATGAAGAAATTGGTTTTATTCCATGACTGCTTTCGCTTCGACGGTATTTCGAACTATCCAATTTCTGCATCTAGGGAGAATTGTCACCATTGATCAACTCAATTTCTATACGCCAGATGTTAATACCTCTACAGCTAATAACATCCCTATGTTAGGCCAATGCCCTCCTCCTTACCAATCAATTGGGTTAGGAATGTTGAAGGATTCATCCCATATGGGGATTTTTTCATCCACTCCTCCTAACATAGACACAACAACAGTTAATATGATTTCATCATTTGATTATGATCCAAAGGGAAAACAAATTGTTGATTCCACCTCGTTGAGTCCGCATGAAGAAATGTACAATGTTATTCAAACCCTTTCCGATGACCACACTGATGAACTTCATCTGGTGGCTTCGGACCCTTACCACCTATCCTACTGGTTAGAACCCTCTCTTCCTATTCTGGATTATCTCTCCGAGACTTTTCCTTTCGATGAGTCCTTTATGGAGATCACGAGTACAAATGAGCCTATCGGGGAGGATCATCATCATAGATCCTCATTCCTCCCCAACACGAGTTCGGTAAACCATGACTTTGCATCCCTTTTTCCACTAATATTGTCAACACACCTCAAAATCCTATATTATTGCAAGACAAAGATTCTAAAGGAAACCTATGCAACATTACTCAAACAAATCCAATTGACATATAAACCAAGCTTGGTACCCTTGAGCATGTTCATGTTGGGAAAAACTGCTTGGCAGAAGAATCTGAAGCATACATTGCACTTTTCAAAGAATTCCATGATATTTTTTCCTGGTCTTATGAAGAAATTTCGGGGATAGACCCATCCATTGTGGTCCATGAAATAAAAACCTATCCCACTACTAAACCTGTCAAGCAAAAACTAAGGCAAGTCCATCCATGGAAAGTCGCAGCTATTAAAGCTGAAATAGAGAAACTTCTCAAAGATGGGTTTATTTATCCTGTACCCCTGACGGAATGGGTATCGAACGTCATCCCTGTCAATAAAAAGTAGGGAACCATTAGAGTCTGCATCAATTTTAGAGATTTGAACAAATCTCGTCCCAAAGACAACTTTCCCACTCCGCATATTGACCAGATTATCGATAACTGTGCTAGAAGTGTCATCTTCTCATTTATTTGATGGCTTTTCAGGTTATAATTATATTGAGATTTTACCCACCGATTAGCACAAGATTACATTCATTTTCACATGGGGAACCTTTGCATATAGGAAGTTACCATTTGGCCTAAAAAATGATAGAGCCACTTTCCAGCGTGCCATGTCCTATGTGTTTCACGTTATAAAACATATTGTTGAACTGTACCTTGATGAACTCCCTTCTCATTCACAATGATGGGAGGACCACCCTGGTCATCTTAGAGACATTTTCTTGAGATGTCGTCATTATAACATACGGCTCAATCCTCATAAATGTGTTTTCTGCATTGAGACAGGATGCCTGTTAGGTTTTTTGGTTTCTAAGAATGGCATCTGAATAGATTCATTGAAAATTTCCGCTATTTTAGCTCTACCATCCCCAACGAACCTTCTCGAACTCCAAAGTTTCCAAGGGAAGGCAAACTTCCTTCGTCGTTTTGTGTGCAATTTTGTAGAGAAAACACACGGTTATATGCATCTCCTTAAGAAGGACACTCCGTTCTTTTGCGATGACCAATCCCAATGAGTATTTGATAATATCAAACACTCTCTGACTCATTCACTCGTGATACACCCCCAGATTATTCAAAGGATTTTCTCCTATACATTGCTGCCTCCACTACTACCATCACCGTAGTTTTGGTGTAGGAGAATCCCGATGGTCAGGAGCACGTGATTTACTATGCTAGTAAGAATCTCATGGATTCCAAAACCCGATATTCACGCATGGAGAAATTAGCATTGGCCATAGTAATTGTTGTTAAAAAATTTCGTCACTACATTTTGCTCTGCACAACCACCGTATTGGTAGACCAGAATCCTATGTACTACATCCTGACTCATCAGGTGCTCGGGGGCAAGTACTCCCGATGTATAGTCATACTATAAGAGTTTGATCTGGAATTTACCAAAGCCACATCAAAGAAATTTCTTGGTCTTTGTTGAGCTCATGTGTGATATTCCCTATGCTTTGATGGAATCTGAGCCCAGTGATTCATTCCTGGATGAATTCCTATTCCTACTGACCCATGGTTTGGATATTTGCTCATTTATCTCCAAACACAAATATTTCAGCCAAATCTATCTTGTGATGATCACCGCCATATCTGTCACCATGCAAAATACTACCTCATCTTGAATGACACTTTGTATAGACGTGGTATCGATTCCATTCTTCGGCGATGCCTTACCCATGAGGAAGTTGAACAAGTGTTGAATGATTGCCACTCTGGAGCATGTGGCGGTCATTTATCTGGGATGGATATAGCCCAGAAAATCCTTTACGATGGCTATTTATATCCTTTAGTCTTTAAATATTGTCATGAGGATGTTAAGAAATGCCCACCCTGTCAACATTTGTATCCAAAAAAGCACACTCTTCCTGCTCCGCTACACCCCGTCATTGTCATTGGCCTTTTTCCAAATGGGGAATTGATTATATGAATTGTAATCCTACCTCAACCAGGGGGCATGGTTACATCATCGTAGCCATTGACTATTTTACAAAGTGGGCTGAGTCCATGCCCTTATATGCAGAAGACGGTAAGACTGCTGATCTCTTCCTGTTCAATCATGTGATAGCTAGATTCGGAGTACCACAATCCATAGTTACTGATCATGGATCACATTTCCGTAGTCAAATGATGGAAGAACTAAGTGCCAAGCTAGATTTTCATCATGAAAAATCTACTCCCTATTATCCACAAGCTAATGGTCAGGTCGAGGCCATTAACAAAGTTTTGAAAACAATGCTTCGTCGGATGGTTGTAGACCATAAATCCAACTAGCACCATATCCTTTTCTCCACTCTTTGGGCTTACAGGACTTCAGTGAAAACAACTACTGGTTTCACACCTTTCCAACTTGTGTATGGACTCGAATCTATCTTACCAATTCAATGTTAGATTCCATCCTTGAAACTTGCCGTTGAACTTCTCCCTGACACTTCCATAGAGGAAGAGATATTTTTATACTTGAAAAACCTTAACGAAACTAGGAGAGATGTTTCCTTAGCTAATGAGGCACACAAGAAACGCATCAAGGCGCAGTATGACAAGTCTGTCCAACCTTGTTCCTTTAACAAGGGTGACCTAGTTTTTATTTATGATCAGAGATATGAAAAACTAGGGAAAGGAAAGTTCAAATCCATGTGGTATGGTCCTTTCATTATTTCAAAAGTTTTAGAGAAAGGGGCCTACGAGCTCGTGGACTATGATGGAACCCCTTAGGATAACCTTGCAATGGGTTGTACCTGAAGAGGTACTATGCCTATATCTCTCTTGGATAGTATCTTGTATATATGTTTATTACTTGAATTTCAGTGTGCTCAAGTATTTTCAATATGGTTTTGAGTTTAGTATCCGTATTTGTTTATACCATGTTTTGATCATGCAGAGCAGATGGATTTCTATGGATTCACTGATGGTGCTTGGTGCCACACCTTGAATCTTGCCTTAGATGCTTGGGTTCTCTATTCCCCAGCTTACGATTTGGTTATTTCAAGAGCGGTTTGTATTGGTCCCGCTACCAAAAATATCATCGAGTATCAAGCAGTCATAGGTCTTCTGATTGAAGCCGCCTCCCAAGATGTTCGCAACTTGGTAGTCTTGATGGACTCACAACTTGTGGTTTATCATCTAAACCATGTCTATACCATTAGGAATCCTATGCTTCTCCATCTCTTCTAGAGGGTATGTTTGTTAGAAAGATCATTTGAAACTATCACCTATAGACATATCCCTAGGGAACATAATGCAGTTGCTGACTCATTGGCTAATTACATCCTAGTCTGGTATATTTCCAATTCATGGCATGAAAATAAAACATGGTTCACTGTAAATAAACTATTAAAGACACATAAAACTCATGTAAAATACATTTTCCATTTGAGACATATAAACAGTAGGTAAAAGTTTGTATATATATACATGAACAAGTTTACAAAAAATAGGTCTCGAGACCTCATTTGAAGCACGTATGCTTTCAAGAAAAATCACCATACAAAATCCTGAAGCTATCAGCTTTCAGTAGATATCTCATGTACACAATGACTAGTTATGCTCGTGGTAACACATCACTGCCCGAGCTACTCTACGTAGCAGCCTGCTAAAGTGACCCGGTACTCCTACTGTAGGCCTCTGATACCTCAGTGGGAGGTCATCGATTGAAGCGTCCAGGATGTCTAGAGTCAACCTATCCAGGTTCTCCTCTAACTCCCCTATCACATCGTCACCCTGAGGTACAAAATGAGCTCCATCTCATCTATCAAATGGGGAAGCTCCCCCGGGTCGTGTTGCTTCGACGTCTGCATGAAAACATTCAAGTCTCGTTACTTAACATAAAAAATATTAAACATCAAAACACTATTTCCATTTTAGGGTTTGTTGTTTCTTACTGATATAACCCCACTGACCACCAGGTGGGAGCGGTAGGTTAGGGTCACCACTGAAGTTAGTTCCTGCATATGCATAATCCTCCACCATGAGGAGCTGATCTCTCAACCATCGAAAGAATGGTTCACCGAACTTTACCTTCCCTCTACCCGCTCCAGCACGGGCCATAATTCGGACCCACCTCTTCATGAGAGGGTCCTGTGCCCTCAACTCTATAAAAACCACCTGGTATCTCATCTATGGAACCCTGTCAAAAAAGAAGCAAGCTAGAATGGAACCAAAACCAAATTGCTTCAGATCCCCCTGCCGACACTTGGTTAGCTGATCCTTGAAGATTGAAAGTAGAGCTTCCGCCCAGTTGAATACTATAGCGTCATGGCCTCTATGGCATAGAGAATACGCACTCTAGATTCCTGGTGTACTCCCTGGCTTCCCGCCACTCTCTGCATGGTAAACAACATTGTCCGTAGAGGGCCATCCATCACTACTTTTATGGCAATTTTCTTCCCCGATGTCGTGGTCCCAGGAATGCAGTGGCGGTCTATCAACTCTTGACTAGTAATGTCCCCCCCACGGGAACCAGTAAATGATATGGGAGCTCCCCGTCTCTAAAGGCCAGTTGGGAAGTAGATGTACTCTACCTCAACTGTTAATATGTGAGCACCAACCTCAAAATATTGTTGCTTCAGATTCCACGTCCGGAGTATATGCTCTAGCAGTCGCTCATGTGATACCATACTAGGTGTACGGAATAAATTTAAGAGTCCATAGTCTCTCAATGCGGCTATGCAACCCGCATTTTGTTCGGCGAAGGAATCATGATTGTCATGTTTCCTCTCTTTCCATATGACCATTTTTTTTTATCAATAAGAACCTGTCAAAAACCATCACAAGACTTATTATAAGCATTCCCAATCATTCAAATCAACAAAAATGAGCTAGTTGTTCTTGTGCAACCATTTATATTTCGCCACGGCCAACACTGCCTATGTCCCATTGAGGACAGGCAGTGGCACCACCTGTGCACTATGCTTTTGGTGCAGTTCTAGTGGGGTACCGCTTATCTCACAAGGGATAAGAGCGGTGCCTGCTTCCATGATTTTAGGTCTCTCCATATAAGCCCGGAACACCATTAAAAATAAAAATTGAAGGCATGAAATGAAATATTAGGGTCTAGGCTATTACCTTGAACAAACGGTGTCTGAATCCAATAGTGGATGCTCCCGATATTAGTGGCTGAAAATCTGGCCAAGAAAATGCTCCAACGCCTCTCCACTATGGGTAAATGGTAAAATGTTTTGATTTTTTACTATTTACATGACTTTTATATACATTTTAGGGTTTGAAATGCTATAGTTTTGTTTTAAAATCATTTATTTCTATCAGTATCAATCCTTTAATGTCAGTTATTGGGGAATTTAACGCTTGTTTTTGAAGTCGTTGCAGGATAGAAGAGTGGTAGCAGTAAAGTTTTGGGATTTTGTTTTTTACTTTTTCATACTACCATAAAACGGAAAAAGTCTTTTGAGCATTTATTGTGACACTTTGGTCACACTCTTGAAACTTAGCATCAAAGGTTCAAGTCCTTTTCTAATTCTTTCCAGACTCGTAAAATCCCTCATCATGAAAAGAGACCTAGCGGAGTCTTCTTTAAATCTTTTCGGGATCCTTAAATACGAAAATATTGTCGAGTGATCTTGTCTTCTTCATGCTCGTTAAAGCATTTGAAGTGTCTTTCATCTGATGGTAGGTTATCACTTTTTTGGTTCAGATGAACTATTTTATGAAAAAGGACCCTATGGAGTCTTCTTTTGTGGTCATTCAGACTCTCTAAATATGAATGATACCAAGTTAAATTTCATTGGACTCATTAAATTAAACATTGAGAGACCCTCTTTTGGGAACGAACCCCTCCTCTCTCAGGTTTGTAAAACATATGAGTTTGGACTTGTCTTCGGACAAGCTATAACGAGTGTTTGTTACCCTCTTTGAACTCATAAAACCGAAAAGAGGCACTCATCAACTATGATGGGGAAAATGGGAAGGGAATCATTTTTGCAAATAAATGGCACTTGTCGTTACCTTTGAACATGGAACTTGTCTACATATCATTTTAGTCAATTGGGTATTCAGCTGATCTCCATGACGATCCACTTTCATGTGCCATGTCACTCCTTTGATTCTTTCAAAAGAATGCATTGTCCACCATCGCACTATGTGTTTGTTTGGTTTAGTCATGCTGCCAAATCATTTGTCGTGCCACCCGATGTTCAAAGGGAAGTTGAAGAAGTTTTACCTCTATAGTCTCTATGACAGGACTTTTGAGTCAGTTTATGGTTATCTTATTCACATCATTCCATAACTATGTTCCAAGTTTCGTGTCATCAATGTGGGACTCATCATGGCCCTCCTTCGACGATACTATTCCCGTCGACATCAGCTCATCATTTGGGAAATAGTGTTAGAAACAAAATTTAGTACCTTGAGATCTGTATGCCTCAATGACAGATTCTCTCGCTCTTGACATAGGATCACATCATTGACCTTTGATCGATAGAATTGACTGGATGTTCGACATCAGGACATCTATTCACACTTAGTAGATTGTACTAGGGTACCTTGGGAATCATTTTCTTCAATGGTGATCTCCCTGACACTTGTTAATGGTTTACTTCATTGGCCGACAATCAAGTGGTTTTGTTGCAGCTGCAATTGTTTTCCCAAATTTTTGAAATTTTGGACCCTCCTTTTTATTTTATCTTGCCTGGGAGTGTGTGGATTCATGAACTTTGTTTTGTTTTTCCCTTTGCTACAGTTTGGATTGTCTTGAGGTCAACTGTTTTCATGCTTTTTGAAAAATTGTTGTGTCTGCAAATGCTTTGGGTCGTGGAGTTTAAAATTCGATTTGGAAGTGTTGTCCTTTGATCTGAATGATTTCTTTCAGTGCTATCAAAAGTCCATTTCTATTCGAATCAAAGCTATAGTTCTCTATGCAGCCTCCATTTTGGAAACCTTTTTGTTTATCTTACCGACGTTGTGGAGATCCTTATTTTATTTTTGCAGATTCGTAGTCTTAAAGTTTCCGATCGTCGAAGTTTTTATTGGTTTGCGGAAGCCAGAGTTTGATTGTTACCCACCATTGCGGCTCGTCAATGAACTAATTTCCCGACGTTGCTGTTCCGTTCGCCGATGGTTTGTCCTGACTTTTGCCGACGTCTTATTTTTGTTGTGGAATCCATTTTCCATCCACCTTCCGCGTTGCGGCTACGTAATCATCTATCCTGTCGATGCTTTATGATTAGTCTTTCCAATCCCTGATGCCTGGACGACAGTCGTTGTTGTTTTATTTTTGCCGATGGATAATTCTTAGTCTTGATGTTTCCATGGCTTTACTGCTTAAACCTTTGCTTTTTGATGATTTGTTTTCTCTATTGGAGAGTTTTTAATGTTTGATCGAAGGGTTAGTCTCTTGTGTCCCTGACACGATGGTTGTGTTGAGCTCATCATCACCGGCATTTAAGTCATGGAAAATTTCAATTGCTACATTTTTCATTTGAAAATGGAAGCCACAATCTGATTGTCTTCTGCAACGGCAGCTCCAGAATGGATTAACCATCCGTCATATAAATTTTTCTTTTGCCAATGTGTTTTATGTTGACCATGGAATCGTTGTCTGTCTAAAGCCCACCGTTGCAGCTGTGAATAGGACTATTCTTCCATAGTCCTTATTTCTTCCACTCGCTGATATTTTTATTTTGACCACGGAAGCCATAGTCTGATGGTCTTCCACCGTTGCGGCTCCTCAATGAACTGATCATTCGATTGTTATAGTTTTTCCGCCCGCCGAAGTGGATTATCTACCAAATGATTAGTGTCTATTACTTCCAACTGTCGGTATGGTTTTTCCCACAGTGTTTTTGTTGTGCAGTTACTCTACTTTATGGAATGGTGGAGTTTTCCCATGAGTGCGGGTCGAGTCAAAGTTTATGTGATGAAGAGCACAGTTTGGGGGTTTTGGTGTACTGAAGAGTGGTGGTTACTTTGTCTTTTCATGCTTTACATTTGTTTATAGTTCATTTCATATAATGCATTTATTGATGCAATTCGTGTTACTTTTTCAAATGCTAATTGATCTAATGACTGGTTATTCATGATAGGGTGATTACTGTTGTAGAGAAGAAGTATCTAAAGGACAAAGCATAAGGGAGCTAGCCGAAGAAAAGAAAAATGAAGAAGCAGAACTAGAGAATAGAAGAAGCAAGTCGGGTTGAAGCTCAACTAGATCTAGCAACAGACCAACGTATTAATGAGAAAAATAAATAGAGGCAGAGGCCTAGGCTTGGAAAAGTTCGGCAGTTACCAAGCTAGTCCCATTTTTCATAAAAATGGTCTTAAATCATAAATCTGAAATGTAACATTTGTATAAATCATGAGCACTCACAACATGACAAAACTGTGACATTAAAACAATTGGGGAAGCCCAAAGGTCACCTAGTGGGGCAACCCAAAGGTTTAGTTGTCTTTGTATAAAGATAGGAAAGTTAGAGGGAATGGGGGACTTTTTCCTAGTCATATTTGTGAGGACATATTGTAAGAAGAACTATTTCCTTTTGCAATAGATAATTACAATTTGTCTGTTGGAGAAAGCTTGGTGGAATTTTCAAATGTTGTGGTATGGATTTGTTGAAGAGGAACTTTTTCATTTTCAGCTTTGTGTCCATTAACTGTGCAATCGTTCTAACTCTTTGAACCTATGTTCTTGTATGAATGTTCTCTAGTTTATTTTATGAAAATTTCCACTATGAGTAATGAATGTTGTTCATAAACAATTGGCTATTTGGTTGTTCAAATATTTTTAATGTTCATGTGTTTTGAAAGAAATATCATCTATTTGTGATTTTTCATAATGCATGTAAAAAATACATTACTCATTAATGAATGACAATTTTGCTCCCTAGGGATAGGTTAGGTAGTTAGTTTTAATTTCTTGCTCTGTGTGATTTAGATGCGAGAGAGTTTAAGACGAGAGGTAAGAACCTGCGCATCACATTGTGACCGCTCCTTGTATTCTCTATCAATCTGCATTTTAGATAGGCACTTGCATATCATACTTAAAACTAAAAACATAAAAATATACACGGTGGATCGGGACATAACCGGTAAAACCTTTTATTTTGTTACTTGACCTACGGTAGCCAGACCGCAAACTGGACGGATTCCCCATACCAAACAACAATGGGCTAGTTGGGAATGTTACTAGGGAGAATCCCTTACTGTTGTTTCCTGCGATTTTCTAGGCCTCAACAGTTTCTGGCGCTAGAAGGAGGGCCGGCAGTGCATGGCTGGCCGAGGAATCCCTTTTCCTCGAAATTACTCCACCAGTGATAGTTCTAAAAGTAGTTTGTTTCCCAATTTAACTCTTGAAGAGAGTACAACAAGAAAGACCATCCCATCTTGGAAGATTCAGTGTTAGTTGGAGATTTGGAAGAGTTGGTAGAAGTAGCGTTACGTGAAGTTGTTCAACCTTTGAATCAAGTAGGCCCAAACACACCTTACGATTCTCCTGTGTGGACTCCTGTTCATTCACCACCTCATTCTCCACCCAAACTCATGGCAGGCGTAAACGCAAATCAGCCACCCAACCCACCAAATCCACCACCTGCTTGGAAAGCCAGATCACCTTTAAACCTAACACCTCCTTTGCATGACTTACCTTAGGATTTTGAGAAAATGCTGCCCAAATTCGACCCAAGTGAAAATATTTTAGTATATGATCACTTGCAAAGCTTTTACTTGGCCATAGAAGGATTAAGGGCTGGAGAACATGAAGATGTAGTCTGCAGACTTTTTCGACATACCTTGAAAGGGGCAGCAGCTTCATGGTATTTTGCTCTGCCTGCAAACTCAATCCCAGACTAGGATACTTTTGAAAGAATATTCAGAATAAATATGCAGCCCAGAAAACTCATGCAGCACTAATGAAGGGGTTATGCACTTTGAAGAAAGAAAGAAAAGAGAAAGTACATAGTTTCACCCAGAGGTTTGCTACTTATCTTAAGAATTTTTCTGTAACTGATAAGCCTTCTGATAAAGTTCTGATTGAGTACTATACTTCAGCTCTAGGGCCTGATTTGGCCATGTTCACCAAAATGAAAGCCAAGCCTACATTGTCAGAAACTTATGAAGAATTCGAAAGGGTAGAAGCTGAAAAAGGAGAGCATAGAAGATTATTCCGAGCCTAAGGAGGAGCAGTCACGTGACCTTGAAGGAATGTTGAGAATGATGAAGAAACTATCTAATAGGGTGATAGATTTGGAAAAAGAGAAGGAGGCTCTTAAAGCATATAAGCTTTACTATGAAAGGAGAGGACACAACAATCAATCTAAACCTCCTCCACATAGTCCTCCATCAATGGACCTAATGGAGGTAGGTATGGATAACTTCTGCACCTTTCACCAGCAACCCCATTCTAAAAAAAATTGTCCTCAATGGATAAATTCAATGACACTAGTAATGAATCAGTTGTTGGACTCTAAACTAACAGAGGCTAATAATGAGGAAGAAAAGGATGATGCCACATTTTTATGGGACTGTGTATCAATTTTTGATACAGAAGATGAAGGTACCCTGAAATAGGAGGAGATATTAGAAACAAACGTGACAAATAAAATCCAAGATTTGTTAAACAAAGACAATTCAATACTTCCAAAGATTAATAAATTTCAAGACAATATGAAGAAAATACAAAAGAACAACACAAATGATGAAATACCTAAACTTACCATTAGCAGTCAAGATCCGAAACAAGTCAAGATTGAAGACAAAGTAGGTAATGTCAAAGAAGACCTCAAAGCACCTGAAGGACCAGAGGAAGAATTTCCCACCAACAACCAACCTGTAGAAGAGATTGTTGAAGCAAGTGTGGGAGGTAAGACTATGTTTAAAACCCCACCATTCCTTCTGACTTTGGAGATTTTAAACCATAATGTGCACAATTGTCTAGTAGACTCTGGGTCATCAGTAAATACTATGCCACTTGCAGTCTACAAAAATATTAATGGAAAACCTAAACCAACTGACTGGTAGGTTACTCAGTTAGATAGGACCAATGTGAAAGTAGTCGGGGAAATGGAGGATGTCCTAATTCAATTGTTTGCAAATAAAAATATATGTCAGTACATTGATATTGTAGTAGAAGACATACCTGATGGCTATGGACTGATTTTGAATCGAGATTGGTTAGCAATATTAAATGGGTATTTTGCTTCAGATTGGTCACACTTGTGGTTGCCTCAGAAGGGAATTCCAAACCAGATTAAGATATTAAGAGACCCCCACATGAAGCACAATGTTACACAATTGGAAGAAAAAAATGAATCAGTGAATTCTGTGTTGGGAAATTATCTAATTGAACTAGAACCGGGAAAATACCAAGCGAAAGAAGCTAGCAGTACATCAGACACCTAGTCTGATCTCCTTCGGTTTTCACGGGTTGATGAGATTGATTGTAAAATAGTAGTTTCAGTTTCAGATATAGTTTTTTCAATACTAGTAGATGTAGTTTTTGATAATGGGTAGGTCTTTCTCATTTTGTAGTCAAGCCTAGCCCCTTAACTTACAAGTTGTCAGATTTATAGGGGTGGGCAGAGGACTAACCAGTTAGTGGTTTAGTTCTCAAATTTTATTTTTCTTGATTTTTATGTTTCTTGATTATCTTGTACATAAATAAATTGATTTGGTTGTTTATTTTGATTTATTTTCTTTTTCTTTTTCTTTAGTCTAGATTTTGATTGATTTCAATAAAAGGAGGCAAACTTTTGGTTGCATGGAGGACATCAGAATTTTGGACTAACTAAAGTACTTGAGTATAAGACTGTGTACTATTGATTTATCTGAAAGAATTTCTTCTTGTTTAGCAGTTTTCCTGAATGGCTATGAACACATTGATGGTCCTACCTAATCCTTGTAAAATAAATTAGGATCAAAAGGTCTGGAATACTATTTTGAGGCTCCATCCATATCACATTTAAAAATGTCATAGGGATTGACAACAAAAGGCCCATGGAAAGGAAGCAGCGTAAAAAATATATTATATATAAATGATCCTATGCCAAGAATTGAATGCCAAAAGGCAAATAAGAGTCAAAAGCTCCTAGGAAAGCAATATGTATCAAAACAAAGTACTGAACTATATGAGTACAAAATTTCCAAAAGTTCTTCTCCATCTGTGAGATGGAAATTAAATATATCTCTTACACAAAAGGACACTATGGATAGAGGAGCCTGAATAAAAAATTCAGAAAGAAAGGCATGCAGGAGGACTCACAAAAAAAAGAAAAGAAAAAAAAGGGGACAAAAAAGTCCAAAAAGCACAAAAAGTGCAAAATGGCATGGGAATGAGGAACAAATGAATATTTATGTTTACCATATGTTACGATCCTGTGGTGTCCAAGCTGGAAGCTACCCGGAGACAGAGGAAAAAATGAAACTCATTTCTTTGGCCTTGAAAGAGTTATCTTGACTTTGAAATCTTGGTTTCCTTTTTCCTAAATTGGACTACCCTCAATGATTAAAAGTACATATATTTTCCATTTGGGAAATCCAGACATCTAGAAGAATTCAACATGTTGGTTTTATTGTTAAATAGTCTATTACTTAAGGAATAAATTGTCCAGAGATCTAGGTTCACCAGGTAGTCACCAATTGTTGCAGCTGCAACTATTTTCCCAAATTTTTGAAATTTTGGACCCTCCTTTTCATTTTATCTTACCTGGGAGTGTGTGGATTTATGAACTCTATTTTTTTTCCCTTTGCTACAGTTTGGATTGTCTTGAGGTCAAATGTTTTCATGCTTTTCGAAAAATTGTTGTGTCTGCAAATGCTTTGGGTCATGGAGTTTAAAGTTCGATCTGGAAGTGTTGTCCTTTGATCTGAATGATTTCTTTCATTGCTATCGAAAGTCCATTTCTGTTCAAATCAAAGTTATAGTTCTCTATGAAGACGCCATTTTGGAAACCTTTTTGTTTATCTTACCGATGTTGCGGAGATCCTTATTTTATTTTTTCCAATCCGTAGTCTTAAATTTTCCGATCGTCGAAGTTTTTATTGGTTTGCGGAAGTTGTAATTTGATTGTTACCCATTGTTGCAGCTCCTCAATGAACTAATCACCCAATGTTGTTGTTCCATTCACTGATGGTTTGTCCTGACTTTCACTGATGTCTTCTTTTTGCTGCGGAATCCATTGTCCATCCACCTTCTACCATTGCGGCTACGTATTGATCTATCCTGTCGACGCTTTATGATTAGTCTTTCCAATCCTCGATGCCTGGACGGTAGTTGCTGTTGTTTTATTTTTGCCTACGGATAATTCTTAGTCTTGATGTTTCCATGGATTTACTACTTAAGCCTTTGCTTTTTGATGATTTGTTTTCTCTATCAGAGAGTTTTTAATGTTTGATTGGAGGGTTAGTCTCTTGTGTCAACAACACGGCGCTTGCGTTGAGCTCATCATTGCTGATGTTTAAGTCATGGAAAATTTCGATCATTGCATTTTTTATTTGAAAATAGAAGTCGTAGTCTGATTGTCTTCTACAACAGCGGCTCCGGAACAGACTAATCATCCGTCATTAAAAATTTTCTTTTGTCGATGTTTTTTATGTTGACCGTGGAATCATTGTCTGTCTGAAGCCCGTCATTGCAGCTGTGAATAGGAATATTATTCTGTAGTCCTTAGTTCTTCCACTCACCAATATTTTTATTTTGATCGCGAAAGCCGTAGTCTGATGGTCTTCCACCGTTGCGGCTCCTCAGTGAACTGATCATCCGATTGTTATAGTTTTTCCCCCCACTGAAGTGGATTATCTGCCACACAATTAGTGTCTATTGCTTCTGACTGTCGGTAGGGTTTTTCCTGCTGTGTTTTTGTTGTCCCATTACTCTACTTTATGGGATGGTGGAGTTTTCCTATGAGTGTGGGTCGATTCAAAGTTTCTGTGATGAAGAGCGTAGTTTGGGGGTTTTGGTGTACTGAAGAGTGGTGGTTACTTTGTATTTTCATGCTTTACATTTGTTTATAGTTCATTTCATATAATGAGTGTATTGATGCAATTTGTGTTACTTTGTCAAATGATAATTGATCTAATGACTGGTTATTCATGACAGGGTGATTGATGTTGTAGAGAAGACGTATCTAAAGGAAAAATCAAAAGGGAGCTAGTCAAAGAAAAGAAAAATGAAGAAGCAGAACTAGAGAACATAAGAAGCAAGTTGGGTTCAAGCTCAATTGGATCTAGCAAGAGACCAACAGATTAATGAGAAAAATAAATAGAGGCAGAGGCCCAGGCTTGGAAAAGTTGGGCAGTTACCAAGCTGGTCCCTTTTTTCATAAAAATGCTCTTAAATCATAAATATGAAATGTAACATTTCTATGAATCATGAGCACTTACAAAATGACAAAACTGTGAGATTAAAACAGTTGGGGAAGCCCAAAGGTCACCCGGCGGGGAAACCCAAAGGTTTAGTTGTATTTGTATAAATATAGGAAAGTTAGAGGGAATGGGGGACTTTTTCCCAGTGAGATTTGTGAGGACATATTGTAAGAAGAACTATTTCCTTTTGCAATAGATAATTACAATTTGCCTATTGGAGAAAGTTTGGTGGAATGTTCAAATGTTGTGCTATGGATTTGTTGAAGAGGAACTATTTCATTTTCAGCTTTGTGTCCATTAACTATGAGATCGTTCCAACTCTTTGAACCTATGTTCTTGCTTGAATGTTCTCTGGTTTATTTTATGAAAATTTCCACTATGAGTAATGAATGTTGCTCATAAAAAATTGGCTATCTGGTTGTTCAAATATTTTTAATGTTAATGTGTTTTGAAAGAAATATCAGCTATCTGTGATTTTTTGTAATGCATGTACAAAATACATTACTCATTAATGAATGACAATTTTGCTCCCTAGGGATAGGTCAAGTAGTTAGTTTTAATTTCTTGTTGTGTGTGATTTAGATGCGAGAGAGTTTAAAATGAGAGGTAAGAACCTACGCATCACATTGTGACCACTCCTCGTATTCTCTGTCAATATGCATTTTAGATAGGAACTTGCATATCATACTTAAAATTAAAAACACAAAAATATACACGGTGGACCAGGCCACAACCAGTAAAACCTTTTATTTTTGTTACTTGAGCTACGGTAGCCGAACCGCAAATCGGACAGATTCCCCATACCAAACAGTAACATGCTAGTTGGGAATGTTACTGGGGAGAATCCCTTACTGTTGTTGCCTGCAATTTTCTAGGCCTCAACATGTTTCTACCATGTTCGACTTCAGAACATTGTAATCACATGGATAGAATCATACTTTGTGGAAGATGAGAGGAAGACCTTGGGTATTTGTTTAGTGCTCATTGCTTTCCCCAGGTTGTGATGGAGTTTTGCATATCTAGCATGGATCCACATTTGTATGGTCATGGCTATGCTCAATTTGAGTATGTATGACATAGATCTACGTTGTATGTCCAGTAGCTATGTCCAAGTTTGAGTCCTTTATCACATGGTTCTATGCTATATTCTAGTAGCCATGCTTGTTTATTTCTCTCATGGATCTGCCTTGTATTGGTCTACAGCCATGAGTTGGTTACATTTGTCTGTGATTCAAAAGTATTGATGTACTACAAATTCCTACTTGACGACATTCTCCGACCGAGCTGACATTTTCACCTCGAAGTGACAACTTGTTCTCTCAAAGCTCTCGCTTATCGTATCCCTCTAAGTCTCATGCTTTGGGGGGAATTCTGTTATACCTAAATCTTGTCACCATCATGTGATGAGACCCTTAACTTCCATGTTTTCCATTAATCCCAACACTTGGAGTGAAACTTGCTCTGTTTGTCAATTCTACTTGAAAAAACCTAGCATCGTGCTTACCCTGTGGTTGATGAGTGGTACCTTGTTCAACACTGCCTCTATCCTATTATATAGAAGCGGTGCCACTACCTATAGTCTTTATCATAATGGAACAAAAATGGTACCCTAGGTAAAATGGGAAAAAGAGAAGGTTCTCGAGGCTTCTAGAACTTGAGCCTAGTGTCCTCCCTTATCCATATCATTATGGGTTAGTTTGAGCTTGAGATATCCCTTGGTAGTATCTTGGAGCCACCTCACCCACCATTCTCTCAACTATCCCTATCCATTGAGTCTTATAAATACAAGATCATATTCATAGTTGAGGAAGAGAACTATAGAGGTATTGTTATGCTGTTGAATTGGCTACTCAGTCCATATCATTGGAGAGCATAGAGAGCAAAGTTGGAGCTTATGGGGATGAAGTGTTTTTCTTTTGGAGGGGCTTGTTGACACTAAGGAAACGGTCGTAAGCTTCTCCATACATTCTTAATGCAAAGCTGATTTCCATCCCACATTACTGTTGTTTTGATTTCACATGTATATGTTGTTAGATTCCTTAGTCACTAGCATGGATATGTAGATTATTTTCTGGTAGCTTTGATGTGCTTGTATGTTTGATATGTTTGCAGATACTCTATTTCATGGTCAAAGTAGTATTCCAGGTGTCTACAGCATTCAGGGAAGGTCTTCATCCTTTTTCGTTCACTCATTTGTTCTAGATATGAACCATTCATACTAGAGGAACAACTTCTGTCTGCATAAGGTGCGATATTCCTGGTAATAGTGGACAAGGAAACTCTCTTGTTTTTGTTCTTCATGTAATAGTGAAAATGTGACAATTTCCAAATCCACAGTATGGGTTGACAAATGGGATTATGTATCGCTCCCCATTGGTTGACAAATAAATGAAGAATTACTCCAATTGGAGTAGGACCAATTAAGTATTTCTCTAGACTATGACCACATAAATTCTTGTACAACTAGGTTCGACTAATATCTTGATAATTTTGAAATGTTTGACAACTAGTTGTGTTTATTTAGCTGACTCGCGTGTTGGAACTTTACTTTATGCATGGCACATATACGTAGTGGTTTCCCTGAGAGGCAATGAATGGAGCACAAAATATTGGTAGGAACATTACTTGGATAAGAATCAAACCCTTAATGTCTCAATAAGGGACTCTGAGGGAAATGACTTTTGGATTGGGTCGATGGTTATCAAAGGAGAATATTTGACACATGTTTCCTATGCACCAAAGAAAAAATGTTCTGTATTTGAAGATTATAGACCAGGTCGGACTGTATGCCATTATATAAACTTAGTTATTGGCACAAGTCTTTAGCTGCAAACAATGCAAAGGAAGAACTTATCAAAGTAATGATACTTCTTGTGTTACTCGAAGCATAAGAGGTTAGAGGATATTGTTGGTATTAGAGGTGATCCTTATGGTTTAGTCAAATCACCATAGGTAGGTATTCAGGTATGTGTTATGCATTGTATTTGTGTGCTATGTTATAAGTATGTGGTGTACATGTACATGTCATGATTTTGTTTCATGATCACATTGATTATTGACATTAATATTTTGACTATTGTAGTCACACATTGACAACTTGATATATTGATAAATTGCATAGAATTATACAACTTTATAAATTGTACAAGCTTCATCATGGATTTGTTGTATTATATTAATGCTTACATGACTCATGCAATCTATCCCTAGAAACCCAATCTAGCCCAAGAAACCCAATTTAGAATCCTAGAAACCAAATCTACAAACCTAGAAACCTGATCTAGCCCTAGAAATTCTTGAAACCCTTGAAACCTAATGAAATTTATTAATGCAAGTGTTAAAATAAGGTCAAATGAAACGTCCCCATTGAGCAATGTCAACTATCAAATAATAACACATTTACAACTTTTCAATGTCATCATTGAACTTGTAGAATCCTTCGCTTGTACTTGTAAACCCTAGCTTGTAGACTAGCTCATAGTTTGCAATCTAAACCTTAGTTTATAAAATCCCTATGTTTACCAATCACTTTCATGTCAAATTCAATGTCCCCATTCAGAAATGTTAACTAGACATGATTTTGAAACACACCAAATATTTCAAGGCTAACTTCCAAATATCTAGAAACCCTAGTTTCTATTATAAACCCTATAAATTCTTGCATTGGGGGGACAAATTCCATGAAATTCAACATGAAAATTCATTTGAATCCAAACCATTATGTACAAATATGCACAAGAGTCCCAAAACTTCACACTACAACTATATGCATGCCAAAAAAACTTTACTATACCATATATATTCATGTGCATCCTTTTGTGTCTCCAAGGACATTAGTCAACACCCCAAGTTTTCATGAAACTTCATAATGTAAGTGTTAAAATACGGTATAAAAATATTACCATGCTTAATAACCCTAGCCAAGCCTATCCTAGAAATCTTAGCGTACAAACCCTATAGTCAATCCTAGAAACCCTAGTTTATAGGATTTATAGGGTTATCATGCATGACCTCTATGTGTTTTTTTACGATATATGTCATCCCATATATTCATTAGATGAAATTCATCATGCCAAATTTCAATTTCTTTTATGTGGGCCACACAGATGCATCACTTAGGTGTGTCAATTATGTGCATTATTTAAATTTTTATTAGGTTCTTATGTGCTTCACTTGGTTGGGTTAGTTGTTTAGGTTTGTTGGGTGCTTGTGTGTGTTAGGTATGTTGCAAAGTAACTTAGGTATTTAGGGTAAGGATTATTAGTAGGTTATGCATTGGTTAGATTGGCTAGGTATGTGCATGAGCTAGATTGGTTTGTTCCTTAAGTGTGTCACTTGAGTACATTGGGTGCTTATGTGACTGAGGTGAAACATGAGATGCACTATGTGGTTAGGGTTAACAATGTTAGTGGGTTAGGATAAAAAGAGTTTGAGTGTAGTTGGTGAGTTGTGGATGGGGCTTATGATAAAGGGATTAATACTTAGTTGTATTAATTTCTTATTTTGTAGGTTAAGTGTGTTAGTATATTGTGTGGATCAGGTGCATTACTCACATGATTTCACATGCAATTTCATATAATTTTATCGTGGTCAAGGACATGTTGTAAATGTGCATTGTTTTGAATACAATATAACGTTGTTAATTTAACATTGTATATGCAATTGGATAATGGTCAAGAACATTGTAAATGTGTATTGTTGTGCATTGTTGTCATTGCACATTGTTGTAATTGTGTATTGTTATCAATGTTATAACTGATATCTCTATGCAATCATCCATGCTATAAAAAATTGAGAACATTACGAATAGAAAAATTATTGGCCACACATGTATGATCACACATAAGTTTGAACTGTAAAGATGTCAAGAGACAATATGAAATATATATTATATAATGGAATTTATAATACAAATATAGATGTCCCTTAGATGTCCTATTAATGTACATGTATAAAAAAATGTAAATGATGTGCATGCAAACAAAAGTACATATGTCCTAGACTACACATTAAAAATATAACTTGATCTTGTTAACAAAAGTATAGATCTATAATAGCCTACACTTAAAAACTCTAATTTCCTCTTGTTTTTTCCTGAGTATGATGCATGTTTCCTTTGTCCACGACCATTTTGAATCTTTGGAAACTCCAAGTCAAAGATCATATTTCTTGATCAGGTAACTAAACTAGTACTGAAGCACTAACAACTTAAAAATTTTAAAATACGATGCAACTACTTATAATAAACACTCACTAAATGCATATAGGGTATAGATGCTTGTGGTGTTATCTTCCTTCAATTATCAACATGTATGGATGAGAAAGTTCTAACCAATTTTGTAATTAATGAGCAACTCACCGTAAAAATATTCTCTAGGACAGGAGACTAGGTTTATTGTGTAGCAAGCAGAGCCATAGGTTGTACATGAACCTCAGTCACATGCACTATTGGATTAGAGTGAGGCTACATTCACCAAATGATAAAATATTTAGACATCATGCATGTACATACACAATACAATTGAACTATACATGTACAAATATTCAAGTAGATACCTCTACATGATTTATTCCCTTTGTAGATGCAACATTAACGAAAAACGTCAAAAACCCCAATAAGGTCCGGCATGGAGGATTCTCCATCTTGATGATATAAACATGTGAAAAAAAACATTAAGAAAAACAAGTTGTGGATTGAATTGAAAGCTAACCAACAACTATCAGTGAAGGCTATGTGTACATTATCGTGGAATCAAGAGGTCCATGATCATGGAAACCCTCTCTTTTTATGGAAGAGGGTCACCTGGTGTAGCTAAAACGCTTCTCTACATTTGGGCTATGGGGAAAGCCAAACCAAAGCAATGTTGCAATGATTTGCATTGATTCCTGCAGTCACAAAGTGTTGTCAAAGTTAGACATGGACATGAATGGATGAAATAATATGTATTGAAAAACTAACATGTTTTAATATACTTACCTCTTCCTGGGACATGTATCCCCCATGGGAGGGATCACTATTACCAAATTATTTCCTCTCTACAAAGCCAGATAACACCTACAAGTTTAAAAATTATAAATATTAGCAATCTATAAACGAGTACAGTAAGAAAAAAATACTTTGAACAAGATTAAGTCAATAACCATGTACTTACATTCTTGAAAAAATCATAGAAGCCACCTGGGGGGATTCATTCAAATCATTGTCTCCAACATCTTGTTGAGAATGAGGTGCTTGAAACTTAAAAAATTGTAAATATTAGACCATCCATCAAATTAATGAACTAACATGTATTGAAAAAATGACATGTATTAACAAAATGACATGTTGAAATATGACCTCAGTGTTGGTTGTTTGCTACCTCAAATACGACAACCCCATGTACACCACCACCCTATGTAGAGGCATCAAGCTCTTGCAAGATTAAAAATTGTATATACTAAGAATATTTTGATATATTTACAATATGGAAAAAAAATTGAATGGAACTAGAGCTTGAACAATATCCTTACCTGAATGAAAGTTATCATAGAGGTACCATGTGTTGCTCCACGACCATAGGAGGCTTGACCAAATGTAGTGCAAATGTGTGGCTCAGTTTGGGGCTCATGGGATGTTGTTCTATCCCCACTAGTATATGTTACTATGCCATTGAAATTTGATGGCTGTACCCCACTAGACGAAGAGGGATTTGCTTGGTCAATAATTATGTCGTGGTGGGAAATCACTCGAGCTAGCGTCTGGAGCACCTTCTATTTATGGGGAATCATAGTATGCGTAGAAGGGACATTTGGCCTTAATAGCTGGCTATAGGCTAGAGGTAACTTTCGATTGGAACCTCTATTCCTAACATTGGGATAGTTTTGGGGAATCCCCATACCAACTTCCTGGAATCCTAACATATCATAGTTGACATGTTTTCCCAACAAAAACTGAGCATAAATTTTATGGAGGAAGTATAGCGATACTTCCATGTTGGTTTGTGGGGGAATGTCAAATCCATATACCATATGTTCATACCATGCTCTCTGATTGGTTGAAAAATGCAACACTCAATTGAAATATGAGCTCTTCTAGTGTCTGGAATGGCATTTGTCCTAGGCACTATAAAATGTGAATATATTTTCTCTTTGGTAATTTTTAGCTTCTTCATGTCTTTGTAGCTCAATCCATCGTCATATTCTTGCGGTTTTCTTTCTCTATACAATGCTACATTATACAATGCATCGTTCAATTGACTGATAGTGTCTATAATAGACTCTAAGGATGTAGACAAGGAGCAGTCGAGTTCATCTTCATAGTTCATATCCACCCCACCAAACCACACCAATCTCTCTCAAAATATTTGAATTTTGGTCCAAAGTAGCCACTGTAATCATAAATACAATAAAATATCATTAGAAAAATACACATGGTATAATGGCATCTCTAAGCAATGAAAAATGTAAAACTAGTGTACAACAAATAACATGAACTATTTATAATTTAAATTTAAAGTTGAACAAATTTTACACTAAAGAATAAACATTTAACATTTTTCCATCCTAAATTTATGTTGTATATGTGTATTAATTTCATGCCATTCTGGTGTCTCCCACACTTTGTCATGAAGGTGTCAAAGCTCAACCGTAGTGAAATGGGGGATAGGTAACAAAGGGTTACAAGATTCAGTGGGAATTTCGGGAGAGTGTTAGTGTAAAAAATGAAGATGGAGGGAACAAAGCCTTCATACCATATTTGTAGGGAAATATTTGACATTTAGGGTTTTGAATACCATAGTGGTTTTGTCTTTTATCGTCGATAAAATTTGAATTTAGACAAGCTTACATTTTGGTGTAGACTTTCCCCTTATTCTGTGGATTTGTTTCATAATTTTGACATTAGTCCCTATTTTTGTGGGATAGTTCCACTTTTACAACTAGAGGGTCCATAACTTATGGTATTTTTTATTTTTTGGTGTATGAAGGCTTATATGGTAAGTTTTGGATATGAAAATCGATCATGTGGAATATGGTAGATACCTTATGATGCATGAGCAATTCTTTTGTGTTAACATCAACATCCCTATGTATCTTGATCTTGGTAGAGACTATTGTTGAACTCCGTTGTTTTGACCTTAACCAAAATGTACCCTTCACTGAAGTGAAAACATTTATTAAGCATGGGAAGCTTCTCTACCTTATTTTAACGCTTGGATTAGGAAGCTTCATAAAAAACATAAGGTGTTGATCAATGTTTGTGGAGGACAAACTTTGATATTCCGAGTAGAAGCAAGGGATAGAGCCTTGAGGAGGGATAAATGGTGCTATTGATGAATACATTCCCAATATTGGCAAGGATTTTGATATGTTATTATTGGTTGTGTCATGAAGTTTTTTGGACTTTATAGGCCATTTAGCGTCTTTATTTATGTATTTTGGGGAAGATATGAATTCTATTTTTTTTAGTTGTATGCAACCTTGCTATATACTTGAGAAACTTTGTATATTTGTGAATATTGGTTTAGATTCACAAGGATACTCATGAGTATATATGCATATAGTGAAATTGATTTGATATTTATGAGTAAATTGAGGTTTTGATTTCCTTTGAGAATGCAAATGACTCAATTTATAATTTAAATTTATTTTAGAACATACAACTGAAAAAAATTACAATTTCAATTCATATTAAGGCATATAAATGACTAATAATATTTTCTAAAAAACACTCTAATACATTGGGTTAATATCGATTTTTCTAAAAAGCACTCTAATACATTGGGTTAATATCGATTTCCTAGTGCACAATGACAATAAATGCATTGTGAACTAGTGCAATACTATGTCTTTTGCTTCGGTGTGCAATATATTAAGTGTAACAATGTTGAACTCTACATTTAATTATAAAATACATTTTTACTAACAAATTCAAAAACATAATCAGTACATTTATTGAAGCATTGATGTCATGGTACACAATCATCGTTATTGGTGCATTCCCCACATATACGTGCACCATAAAAGGTTTACACATTTTTTTAATTATAAAATATAGCTTTTTATTTTAAAAATGAAAAACCTAATGATGCATTTTATTTAAATGGTATTGCTTGGTGCTCTTAGACTAAGAATCACTATTGAATCTTAAGCGCACCAAAGTAGGTTAAAACAATTACCAACATATTTTTTATATTTTTACTTATTCTTTAGTGATTCCAATTATAGAAGCACCAATGTTCACTCTCTTGCATGGATCCCCCATTCTTAGTATGACTTTTTTTCCTCATTCTTGGTGTCGTATGATTGGTTAGTCATTTCAAATTTTTGAGAAAGGTTTCTAAATTTTAATCTATGTCAAAATCATGCCTTCTCAACCCATAATATAGTAGGTAAACTGCTTCTTACCTCCTCATTTACATTGTTTTTTTAACATAAATTATAAGTCTTTTGATTATAGAAAAACACTTTCCACAACTATTCATTACAAAAAACATGGAGTTTGTCTATTTTCTGCATTCACCATGGCTGTGAAGACTATGATTAAAATTATTAAATATTTACAAAAAAGCTAGTTTTCTTTCTATAATTCACCATACTAAAGGAGGGATAAACCCCGATAAACTGAAGTTTAGCACTATACAAAAAACATCTTCAAAAAATCAAAGGTCCAAGTCTACTTCTTTTTATTTCCTTCCATGCCAGGAGTTGGATTTGAAACTAATACCTCTTCCATTCGCTACACACCAAAGGTCGTAGTCTCATGATAGTGGTTGCTTTGAGTGAAATAGATCTTCTTAAGAACATCTTTTGAAATCCTATCAATTTTTTCCATAAGCTCCTTAACGTCTCTTTCTAGATCATCAATCCATAAATCTTGGAAAGAGAGTTGATGAATAACATACCCAATTTAAGTAGAAATTTCCTTGTTTTGCTTGAGTCCACCGCAGACTGCCTCATAGACCTTGCACAAATGAATTTTAAATTCCTTAAACCTAACCTTGAGACTATAAATGCCTGCAATCCAACCTCTCTCTGCATTCTTATCTATATACATCTCATAAATATCCCTTATCGTCCACGAAAGGAAGGAATTATCCATCCCGGATAAGGTCGGGGAAAAATACGCTTCATCGTTCTTGTCTCTGCTTTTGTCTTGTTTTGAAAGCTTCTATTCATTCCTCGGGTTGAAATCCATCTCCACGCCCATTTCACATGTGAGATCGATGGGAATGCAGGACAACAGTAAATGATGAGTCCCTTCGACATAAAATATCTGACCTCTAAAGACATGGCTATGAAAATGCATCCAACCACATGTCCTTCTTCCTCTATTGGAATAGGGACGTATATTTGAGAGGGGAAGCTAGGGTCCCACGTAAAATACCAAGCCCTTAGCCTCCCATGAGGAGAAAAATTTAAGGAATGGTGTGGTGCTTAAGCTCACCATTGTTGAAGTTCACTAAACCTGGCTATAAACGAGCTCCCTTATTTTGAAGGAGATTCGCTTCCCCATTGTTTTCCTGAAGAATGTGAAAGAAGTTGATTTTTTTGGAGGAAATTTGGGAGATCCTTCGGTGAATTATTTTTCATCTGGTGTTTCCCTTTTCATATCCTTTTCGCATATTTTGGATGGCATGTCTTGAGTTGCCTATTATAACTATTTTTCTTATGATTTTCAACCCCAAGCATAAGCACCAACCATTCTGCTTCATTGTTGGATTTCTCCCCCAATCCCCAAGCAAAAGAGTTGAATATGTTTCCTTTGGGATCACATATTATCCCTCCCGCACCTGCCTCCCCTGCCCCTCAATTACATTGCTAGTAGATAAAAAATTGAAATTTGTAATAAATTAAATGCTTTCTACAATTAGAAAACACTATGTAGTGTATTAGACTAGATCAACTAACACTGACCAATTCATTACATCCTATAAATTTACAAGAAGGATCGTCACCAATGCATTAGAATTTTTCATCACGCACTAGAATAGTTGGTGTGTTGAGTGGATCATCTCACACTATACTAGATAGTGCATACTATAAAAGGTTGCATTGTTAATGGTGTGTCTTTTTATAAATATTGCACTAGATACATGTGACCTTTAAACTTAGACTAATTCGCTTGTGCTTCAAAAAATGAATTTGTGCACTGTTTGCGATGCTTCTAAATATTAGATGAGCACTTATACACATTTTGATTTAAAATCCTCTCACCATGCCGAATTAATTTTAAATAACCATAACCAACATTATTGACACCCTTTATATTTCAAGTGCACCATAATACCATTAACACTATGATTTTTAGGTGCACTTCATTAATTAAGATGACTCACAGTTGATGCAAAAAAATCTAAACTATCTAATATTTGTTATAGTCTTTTTTTGAGGCATTGTTTGGGGTGCATCTATCCATTCCATGATCACAATCCAACGTATTATTTAAAAAATGTTCTACAACAAATGTTTTTCCACAGCTAATGTGTTTGGTAATTGTTAATTTCATTGTTAACAATGATTTTGACATTTTAACATGCATTGATAAAACAAAACCATTTCAAAATGATATGCATGATCCACCATACCCAATGTTTCTTGATATTAGCAAGGCATTGTCGACGTTGATTCAATATATATATATATACCGCACTAGAAAGGTCTTCAAAATACATGTTTCCCATGTAAATGATGTGTTGGTAAAATGGTTAAAGAATCATTGATGGTGTGTTTAGAGCATGATCAAGTTGATCCATACCACTTTGTACATGAGTGGGAGCCTCAAAAGAGTGAGAAGTATCTATGCCATCACCCTATTGCAACACAAATTCATGTCCCTTTTAGGAATGTTTCCCCCTCAAGTTTTATGAGGAGGCTACATCCCTTAAGAGAAACATGCACCTATTTATGTAGTTGATCTGTTGCTAAGATCATGATAGGTAGTAATTCATGGTTGGTCATGATTTATTTCACTAACCCATATAGGAGGACATTTAGTTTATTATTGGGATATCTATGATGGAAGAGGATTTTCCCTAGTTCCCTAATATACAACTCAACATTGCAAGACAGAGTGAGTTGGCATATGTTCAAAGATATGTTAGTGTAGAGATCATTGACCCTATTAATTTTTAGGTTGTTGGTGGCTAGCTTCATTTGCATAGATTCGAGGTAGAGGAGGTTAGGTTCCTATCACGTTTGGTCAATACATTGGCACAATATACCTCCAATGAGAAATGAATTAGTTTCCCTTTGATGTATTACGCAAATTGTGTATTTATAGATTGAGATTAATCAGGTGGTTGGCCATTTTTACGAGATAGTTTAGTTTTTCTCTTAATTGTTTTCTCATATTTTTTGAAGGGATCTCATTCTTCGCATTAGTGTTATAGATATTTAATTTAATTTCTCATAGGTTTTTCTCACTTGACCAACACACCCTTTCCCCTCTCCGAATCGATTAATGTGTTCGACTAAAATAGGGTATTTACACATAGGTTGAGCACCTTAATCGACCAATCATACAAATATATTATAAATAAACACACCAATTTTTACATGGTTAAATCCTTATAGAGGGAAACAATCCATGGCCTCAACCAAATAGTTAATTAAGGCAATATATTAATGCAAAAGAACAATTGGTGGTGGGGTATGGTTAAGACGCCCCCTAAGCTGAAAGGTCATCGGTTCTAATCCCATTGGATACCAAAAATCCAACCATGTTAAGGGTTGGTGTGGTCTAGGCCGGTTGCGATCCCTGGGTGATTTTGTTGGCTTAGATGCCCCTAGTTTGTGGTTACTTTGCCAATGGAAACCCTGCTAGCCGGGGGGGTTCCACCACTTTGCCAACAAGAAAAAATGTAGAAGGAAAAATAATCTACATATGGGTTTCTTACAATAGATAATCAACCAAATGACCCTCCGTGCTCTTTAAATAGGGATCATGGAACAATCGCAATAGATAAATCACCATTAAGATCAAGGTGAAGATAAACTATCATATCACTTTATGTCAATAACATATCATGATTGTTGGATTGCATAAGAACAAATGAATACTATAGAATCACACTTTACCTAAAGACACAGTAGACCAACTTGATCCTAACTAGATCCTAAAAGTCTAAATATCCTAGCATCCCCTCTTCAGAACAACTTGGGATAAGGTTGAAGGATTTACAAAGGTGACAAAATAGGAGAAGGAATGAGGCATTAAATCTTATAGCCCCGTAATGAAAAATCCATGAAATCCTAACATAGATTGAAGTTTAGAAAACTTCACTTTAGTAAGGGAATATGAAAAGGTGTCTGCAACTTGATCATTTGTAGGGAAAAAGAGCACTTTGAGAATGCAATCTTGAATAAGATTTCTGATGAAGTGCATATGTAGCTGAATGTGTTTTCTATGTTGACGTTGAACTAGATATTTGGTGAACTAAGGGGCACTATGATTGTCCTACTATAGGGTAGTTATATTCTATTGCTATAATCCAAACTACGGAAGGATACTTTGAAGCCATAGATATTCTTTACTTTCATTAACTATACCTTGATACTATGCTTCAATCGAAGAAAGATCAAGAGATTGTTGTTTCTTACAAGCTCAAGTGACAAGTCAAGAACCAAGACTACAAACATAACTTGTAGGATATTTTTTTATCATTAGGGTCTGTTGTAATCTCACAGATCACATAAGGTTACCAATAATACATACTAAAACATACATAAATATAGAACAGAGACAAGAGACAAGAACGGATAGGATTAAAACAGATTATATTATTATAGTGAGTCCATACAATGCAGAGAACTGAACTGAGTTCTCATTTGGCTGAACAGCCAAACATATACAATTAACAAACGGTTACAAAATAACTACCTGTAGGTTCGATGAACCGACACGAATTTTTAGGTAGCCGACCTAATCTTCTAGTTTAGTCAGCCGACCAACTTAGTCGGCTGGTCAACTAAGTCGGCCCATTGACTTAGTCGGTTGATCGACTAAGTTGGTCCGCGTTCAAGTCGACTTATCGACTTTCTCCTTCTACATCTCCCCCATGAACAAAACGTTTCTTCGTCTCGAAGAAACAGGGAGGTACCAAAAATATGTTTGTTTGGTCGTTCAAAATTTTATTGTGGCGGACTGTGAAGACAGATGGTTGGTATTTTCTATACACAGACCTCAACAATAGCCAGAGTTGTGATGGCAAGGTGATGTTGGAAATTTTTCCAGCTCTACAAAGCTTTCTAGATGTCGATGGTTAATGTGGTTAAGCTAGATAGGACTGGCATTTTCTCCGAGATGGGGACTTCTGCTATTTTTTCCATGTTGGGGCCCAGAAACTGGTTCTACTCTTCTGCAGTCTCAATGAGTCATTTCATCTATGGGCAGATGATGTTGAATTTCTCTAAGTTGGGAAGAGCTTGTTGCACCCACTGATGTGCTTCCCGTTCCAGTTTCTGCAATTTGTTGGTTTCCAGCACTATCTGTTCTTCTATCGTCAGTCTAAGTTCTGCCTCCGTGGTCTTCCTACTCTCCAAAGCCTGAATCCCTTGCTGAGTTTGTCGTGTCTATTGATAAACTTGCCCGTAGTGCGTAGGCCAGTCTCTTAGGACTTCTTCGGTGATGACAGACTCCTCCATATGGTCTTGTAGTACTTTGTATGCCTCCGAGAATGCAGTGTGCTATGCCAGTAGCAGTCTGGCAGTCTCCTCTTTCTGTTCCTCCTTAGTTTCCGGAAGGTGCACTTGGAGGGTCGATACCATGCTCTCCAAAAACTGATACGCTCTTTCAAGTAGTCTATCTGTGTCAACTTCTATGGGGATTGGTACGACAGACTGAGCTAAAGTCCTACATTTGTCGAGAAACTCGGCCTGTTCTATATTTCTGTCTGTGAGTTCTTTGGTTTTTTCGCTCAGTCCTTGTCTTTACTTCTTTGGCTAGAGTTTTGAGGAGTTGGCCGACCTCTGTGTTGGTCAAGGAGCTTGCATCCCTCAAGCTAATCCAAAGTTTGGGAGTCTTTCCATGATGCTCCTTCCTCTTCTTGCACTTTTCTGCTTTGTCTTTTATGTACCTGCAACAGTTGAGGCGGGGCCTTTGGTTTGCGGGATAGAAGTCGATGGTTTTTTTGGCTGGGGAGGTGGTATGACCACCTCCGGCTGTGTGGATGTAGTTGGTTTTGATAGGTCTGTCTGTGAATTAGGGGGTGGTGGGGGTGGTGGGGGTGGTGGGGATGGTGGTGGCGGTGGTGATGGAGTGGGGGAATGGTTGGGGGTGATGGGATTGGGGGAAGCACGGTGTGGACTTTCATCGCTTGAGGTCATGAATGCGTGATGGGACTATCGAGGTCGTCGGCTGGTGTCGGTGCTGAGAATGGTCGACATGAATGGTTGATGAAGATGGTCAAGGGTCATGATTTTGGCTGTCAAAGTGGTGATTTACTGTCATGGTGTTGTGTCTGCGGGATATTTTTTGTTTTTGAAGTTTTTTAGTTTTGTATGTATTTTGGTTGTCGGTTAGGGTCGTTATATGATTTTATTTTTATTTTTTTCTTTTATTTTTATTTTTTTTCAGTTTCTGTAACATTTTAGTCGGGCTCCATTAACAAGCTTCTGAAATACCAGGCCTTGCATCATCCTTAGTCGGACTGAACCATTTGGGTGTAGTTCATCGACAATGTAAGCTCCCGTCCACTCTGTGTGGGGTTTCTTAGGTTTTCCTTTGATCCGACTATTGTAGAGTAAAGCAAAGTCGTCGACCGCTAGGTTTTTGTTCTTGATTTTGTGGTTGTGCCATGCTTTCTGTTGTTGCTTCTGAATTTCTTGGTGTTGTATGGTGATGAGTCGGTGTTCTTCTAGCTTACTGAGTTGAAGTAGTTAGTCCTTCCTTCCCTGTTCGACATCGACATGGAGGATTTTTGTAATAGTAGGCATCTGTTATCAGAAGTGTAGAGGGACTACAACTTCTTGTCCGTAGACTAGTCGAAAGGGGGTTTGGTTGGTTGACCATTTGTAGGCAGTCCTGTACACCCATAAGACTGCAGGGATTTTCTAGACCCAGTTGTCCTTGTCAGTATTGCATATTTTGATTAACCCTTTTGTTAATGCTTTATTGAAAGCTTCAATTGCCCCATTCGATTGAGGATGATATGTTGTACTTCGTCGGTGGTCGATGTGGAATTGGTCGGTCAAGTTTTTGATAGTTTTGTTGATAACATGTGTCCCTTTGTCGCTAATCAATGTTAGTGGGAATCCAAATATAGTGATGATATTTTCGTAGATAAATTTAGCAGCTACCTCACTCGAACATGTATCGACGGGTTCAGCTTCTGCCCATTTAGTGATGTATTCTACTGCAGTGATAATATATCTTGCACCTGATATTTTTGTTGGGATAGCAAATGGTCCTATGAAGTCTATAGCCCAGATTTCAAATGTGAGATTGGGGTTTACTGATATCAAGGGCATCTCTGTGCTCGACAGGGGTTGACCAAGTCATTGACATCTGTCACATCGACTAACAAAACTTTTGCAATCTCTGTGGAGCGTCGACCACCATAATCCTGACTGTTGGATTTTCTTTGTAGTTGTGTCTGCTTGGAAATGTCCTCCTGCAGGTCCATAGTGTGCTTCATGCATGATTTGGTCGTGTTCATGTTCAATTACACACCTTCTAAGGATGTCGTCTAATCCCATTTTGTATAAAAATCCATTGATGAGGTTGTAGGGTGCAACCTTCATAGCTAAGATTTGTTTTTTCTTGGTATTCATACCTTCTGGTTCCTGACCGTTTTCTAATAACTGAGCTATTTCTTCTAGTTCTTCTCGCACTGCTTCTATGCGAAATAAGTGTGCATCCGGTAAGTCGTCATCAGCTCTGGTCGGTTCCTCTCCCGTGTCTATTCGGGATAGATGGTCGGGCCCGACATTTAGCTTGCCTGGTTGGACAACTACTTCGAACTCAAATTCTTGGAAGAGGAGTAGCCATCGACAAATCCTCCCATGATGGAGTGGTTTATTGACAAGGTACTTCAAGGCTTGATGGTCGGTATAGATTGTGAAGAGGTTGGCTAAAAGGTAATGTCGATACTTTTGGAGGGCAAAGAACATACCTAGGGCTTCTCTTTCTATGGTCGAGTAGTTTTGTTCAGCCTTATTTAATTTTCGATAGCTGTAAACTATAGGTTAATCCATCCCATCGTCTCCTGGTTGAGTTAGGATTGCTCCTATTGCTATTTCGGATGCATCAATATGCACATGGAATTTGGTCGACCAGTTTGGAAATTTTAGGATGGGGGCTTCGACTAGTTTTCTTTTCAATTTGTCGAAAGAGATGTGGCATTCCTCCGTCCACTTAAAATCTTGATCTTCCTTTAGTAATTCTTTGAGAGGATAGGTCAAATATGAATAGTGTCTTATGAATTTTCTGTAATAGCCTGTATGGATATGTAACACCCGGACTTGTTTTGGTGGTTTCAGGTCGAGGATAATTTTAATATTTGAAAAGTCGACCTTGATACCTTCTTTACAGACAATATTCCCTAATAGTATCCCTATGGGAGTCATAAATATACATTTCTTAATGTTCAGGGAGAGTTGAATCTGTCGACATCTCTCCAGCATAGGTCTGAGCCATTTGCAGTGGTCTTTTAAGGTGGAGTATATTGTCTAGTCATTGAAGTATACTGCCATGGTCTTATATATGTATTCTTGGAATGTCTTGACAACAATTCAAGAAAACACTACAGGTGCATTCTTTAATCCAAAAGGCATAACTTTGTAAGTAAAGGAACCAAATTCACACGCAAATGCTGTCTTCTTTTGATATTATTTAGCTATTGGTACATGGTTATAGCCTGAGAATCCATCTGTAAATGAGTAGCATTCATGTCCTACAACTTCATTCAGGATTTCATCAACATAAGGGGTTGGGAATGGTTCTGTCAGTGTTACTTTGTTGAGCTCCCTAAAGTCAACACAAATTCTTAACCTTGTCGGGTCATGTTTCTTGGGCTGTACGACCATTGGACTTGCCCATTCCGACTGGTCAATAGGGTAAATGATCCCTGCTACTAACATGTTATCAATTTCCTTTTTAACTATTTCCTTGTACTTGTGAGCCAGATTATAAGGTCTTTTCTTAACAGGTTGAACATCAAGTTTAGTATCAATTTTCATTTCTCCCATTTCTTGGACTAATACTTTTAGGTATTTATAGTCCCTCGCAAAGACATCTTGGAACTCTCTTAGTAATTTCACTATTTTGGTGGTCTGTTGTTCGTTCCAGTAGTCACCAATTTTTGCTAGTTTTGGTCGGTCATCATTTGAAATGTCGACCTCTTTAGTTTTCACTTTGGCATCTAGCCACTCTGGTGCTTTAGCTTCATTGATCGATCGACTTCCTTCTTTGAACTATGAGAATGTGGCAGGGAAATCGGCTGCAGATATTCTGTCAATATCTTGTTTGTCGGTTGTCGCGACTTTTAGGATCGAGTGGATAGGTTTTGTTGTTTCAACATGGTTGGATTTCCATCTGAAGCTCTTTCCTTCTGTGTTTTCATTTTCTAACTGTAAACGGGTCGACTGTGGTTTTGACCATATTTGTAGATTGTTACAGTCCTTTATCTGTCAATGGTCTTAGGAGGGTTGTTTTTCGGTCGGTTGGATAAATTGTTTAATTTGTTTTTCTGTCTCAACCAGATTTTCATTTTGAGGTATGAAGTTGAATTCTTTAATAAAATTTTCCCTGAGTTCATGCCAAAAGAAGGTTTCACCTCTAGCTTCCTCCATCTTATACCATTTATTTGGCAAATCGACTAGGTTTGAAGGGAACAAACGTGGCCAGGCTCGCTCATCTTTGTATCCAAGTCTTCGCCACTCCTTTTCACAAGTTTTGATATGTTCTTATGGGTTTTGACCTTGGGTAAAGATATGTATCTGGGCTTCCTGGGTAAAATTCTTTCTGCCAAACCTCTCGACAAAGTAAGTCGAAGCAGTTGCCCAGGTCTGTAGTTTTGTCTGATGGGTGTCCCACCATCTAGCTGCTTGAATTGTAAACGTTTCAACTAAGCTTTGAAGTCGGCCATGTTCACCAATATTTTTAGATACTTGTTCGATGTGCATGACTGGTGATTCCCTCTCCTTATACCTTTGTAGTTGTGTAATGTTTAAGTTGGTTGGTTGTAAGGTGGGGCATTCCCTTATTTTATTTTCAAATACTTTGGGGATAATTGATACTATGAAGCACTGTCGGGTGGGTTTTTTCTGTACTTTTTATATAGTCCAGTACCCTCTTGCTTGTGTTTCATAATTCTCAATCTCCCAGTCATATAATTCAGCATCTGAGTTATAACCAATTGAGTCTTGGTTACCTACGTTAAATTATCCATGGATGTTTGGTTCTATGTGTTTGTGCCAGAAATTGTTTCCAAGGCCAAAGAAACAAGCCAACACAATCTCAAATATAAAACTCAATAAAACTAGGGTTTAGGTTTTGTTTAAAAGGTTTTTAATGGTTGTAAGCTTTGAGAACAATCAGGGAATAAATTCACAAGAAAAGAAGTAACTAAATCATAAAAAAAAGATGATAAAGATGCATAATATATCACACAAGATCCAACAGAAACACTATGCTGAGGTTCATTCATAAAAGACAAGCATCACCAGCAAATACACATAAACCAGTAATGAATATATCAATTAAGAAACTAAATAAGTTCAATAATAAATGCAACACAGAAAACTGAAGGGGAAAAATGTCATATATCTCATAATTTCATCATCAAATGCATATAAGAGTCTGGGTACTTAACTCCTGAACAAGTCTGAAGACAAAAGCAGTCTGAAGACCTCCTATAGCTCCCAAAAATCAGAACCCTTCTTCAGTCCCTTTGTCCCTCTTTTATAATTACAAAGAAGTAGTTTGATCTCCCCTTCTTAGGTCGAAATTGAAACTACCCAACAGTTACATTAACTAACTAATTCAACTAATTGACTAAAAATAGCAAATCGGATTCCTGGCAAATATGGCGAATTTCTGGGAAAATAGGTGTCAAAGAAGCTTCCATATCTCTCAATTCGTGACACCTGTATAAAAAATGAGAGATTTTTTTGTAAATGGGTCTGGCATGGACAAAAACCTCTCTTTGTTTTTAAAAATTGATCTCCAATCAATCAAAATCTGCCCCGCAAAATCAACACTAAAACAGGAAAATATTAAATATTTAAAATCCCTGAAAAATAGGCTGCAAATATTAAACTGAATCTTTAAAACCTTGATATCTGTTGTAAAACTGAGAGAGGTTTTTGTATATATATATCTTATGAACAAAATCCTCTTTTTGTTTTCAAAAATTCCTCTCCATTAGCTTGCGGTCAGCATTTTACTTCAATAACCCAAAACAGGAAAGACTGAGCAGAATTCTCAGTGATCTGTGCATTTCACTGTAAACTGGATGCTGTTTTACTGAGCTTGAATATCTTCTTCCAATATAGAAACATTGATTGCTGGGAAGATCATTTCTCCCTGAATTTTCTTTCAAGTTTTTGTCTTTTTTACTCAAAGTATTCGAACTAACTTGACAAACTGGTGGAGTCAAAATACCTTTCTGTTTCTGATTTCGTTCTAGTATAACAGAAATCTGATTCTCACAAACATTGAGTTCTTCATGAGAGCTCTTCTAACAGTCAGTAACAGATGTGTGGCATGTTATATTCCTTTTTGGGGATTCTTTCCACTTCTTTGATTCAGAATGCCCAATATCTACTGAATTGATATTCTCAGCAACAACTCCATAAGCATGTGTGTTTTTTTATTGTATGCACCAGGTAAATTCTCTAGACAAATAGCAGAAGACAAGTACTTTGAATGCCCTTCACAAGCATTATCCTCACAAGTCACAAATGCATTCATTGAACAAACTACTGCATTGTTTTCTTTAGCTCTCAATTGCCATGATGCCATTATGTCATTTGATAAATTATTCATGCAGAGGTCTGTAGCCAAATTGTTTTTCATGATCGACAAATTTGGAAAATCTACAAGATTGTGTTTGTGACCTTCCTCATCTGACAAATTGGTATATGCCATTATTTTTGCAGTAGATGCTAATGCAGCTCCATGGTTATCAAGTTGTACATTTTCAATGTCCATACCCATCTTTTCATCTAAAATTGGTGATTGTGAATATGTAGCTATAGTTCCACCACAAGCAACATCACAGCTGACACTCCCTATGCCAAAAGTCTCCAAATATTTCTGGTCAAGTTTACTGTAAGAAGGCAAGAGTTTCCTAGCTGCTTCCTGACAAGGTTGTATTACAACCATGCTTGCAAAGCCCAAAACTCCACATGCAATGCAGGCCAATGAACCTGAATCTCGGTCCATGTTGGTGGAAGATGTTCCCCTCTTAAATGCTTGCCTTTGTATATGAATATTGTCAGTACATGATGATGGAAACCGGTCATTATTATAAAATAACAGATTTTTATTCTTGTCATTGTTGGACAAGGAAACACCAATTCCTGCTGTGCTTGAAGCCTCTTCTGCAATTTTTGAGGAGCTTTCTATAAACATGTCTTCATTCCTACCTGTGATTTAGTGCTGTAGTCTCCATAGCCAATGGCATTAAACTATGGAAAACCTTTTAATATATAGTTGTTCTTCTCAATTGAAATCCCATTCTTTGAATCCTGAAATAGAATTAGGCCTATCCCTCCTTACTGGTGCTGGTCTTTAACAAGGTTTCTTTGTAAGAAATCACCATATAAGCTGTTAAATAGCCTGGACACCCACATAAATGGGGGAAAACATATATAAGAATATGGCTGTTTAAAATTGAAATAGTAAATTCCTTCATAAGATTTGAGACTAACAATGGCTTGCTTTGCAGAGCACAGATCATTCCAAAGACTTTGTACATAAATAATTCCCTTGAATTTATCACTCATGGCATATTCATGCAAGGCTATTAATAAGATGGGATGATACTGCAACCTTAAAACATTATCATCTCAAAAGCAGCATTGCTACTGCTGGACCAAACTGAACTCGTTCAATACCAATAATGTCCAAAAACACAAAGCGTTGCCAGTCATTCCTCAGAACTGGATATGTCATCATCCCTGCTATGGCATGCTATTGCAATCACCTGTTAGACCGTTAAAATTCTATTTCAAGTGTTCGAGAAGTACCATCTCGGTTAGCATTAGGAACAAGAGTATACTGGCCACTAATTATTCCAAGCATTACCACTTTGTCAATCTGAATGGTAACTTTCCCCAAAGAACCCTTTCCAAAGGTGTTCTTGCTCTTGCAAGAAATGTGCAGTTTCTGACCCTTGGGAGGCATGTCAAAGGCCTATGCAAAACCCTGTTTCCATTCTAGAGATGTGCTGCGACTTACTACTTTTGTTAGCCTTGGAGGACCATTACCAAATGTCAATTTACAGAATGCATTGGTGCTTCCCATAGACTGCTTCAAGTTATTGCCACGTTTTATTGTTACTGTCAAGCTTCCAGGTAAACATTGTAACAAACTATCAGCGTTATCCTGGAAATGAAGTGGACCAGTACATATTAATAGCTGTAATACAGGAATAGCTTCTGCTCCAACCATGGCTTGTTCTTTGCCGGATTCAGCAGGAATAAATGGCCACGAATTCTTTAACAAGCATAATGCATCAAGAGCTGCCTCCTATGCTGGTTCTGTTCCAGCCTTTAGTGCACCAACTACTTCTGCAACGGCAATCTCCATATTTTTAGGCAATGTGTATCAACCTCAGTGTTCACCAACTTCGTAACCTTCAGTTTGAGAATCTCCTACCGGAAATCACGCCCCATTCCACGGCCTGTCACGATTTTGCCATAAATCGGCATACAGTTGCCAGACAGTTGCCGGAATCTCCCTCACATGAGACTGACTCCTGTTTACATGAAAAAAAACTTGGCAAAACACATATCAAACATGACCAATGATTTATTTAACACTTCCCTAGCGAAATCCCCAAAAAATCGGACTGAAAAATGACCATTCTGGCAAAAAACGATTTTCTCGTAGCGCGCCTTTGTTAATTTTTGGCAGTTGTGCTACAAGAATAATTTAAACTCAATTTTGGCCCTGTTTTACAACTTTTTTCCATTTTTCATGAAGTTTACGTGATGTTTGAATGATGGGTATGCTTTTAATATGATTTGTGAGTCCATTATTCAATAATATGACCTTTAACACCCTTCAAGAGCTAAGAAAACAAACTTAATAAAACAAATCTAAGCAAAAAATCCAAATTTCAATTAAAACCAAAAATTCCTAAAGTAAGCAAATGAGAAAATTTAAGCATATGAGCAAACTAAACATAAAATCACAATCAAAATATAAAATTAAAGGAAACAAATTCATGACTTAACACTATGTAATCTGCATCGTTGTGGATTTGGTAAAGTTGTCTGACATCGAATTCCTCATCAATAGGTTCCGTCCAAGGCTCTCCTTGGGATGGATGGATGGGTACAATGACCTTTTGACCATTTCCTTTTAACTTTATTCATTCCTTTTCCAAAGATATGGATGATTTCATCCGACCCCAAGGTTGATCGACTAGCGACGAGAAGGAGCTGGATCCTTCTTTTGGGTCAATAATTTCAAAATCAACCTTGGTTGAGATTCCTTTGATGGTTGTGTCAACGTTTTTCCAGACCCCAATGGGTTCAATTAGGCCATGGTTGGCTAGTTTCAGGTAAATTCCTGACTTGTAGAGTCGATGTTGGCCCATTTGTTCCCAAGTATCCCAGGTCATGATATTCACTTGTGACCCGAAGTCGAGCACTACTTATCGGACGTGGTAACCTTCAATTTCTAGGTCGACAAGTGGGTCGGCATCACTTTTGTATTTTTGGTTCAAACTGCAGATGTTTTTTGTTTGTTTTTCAGGGTTGATACCTTTTGTTTCATGCAATAAGTCAATGAACTGAGATACTGATTTATCTATTTGAACAAGTTGGATTAGCTGATTCGACTGTTAATGATGTCTTCTTGTCGTGCAATGTCTTGAAATGTGTGAGTTACTTCTTGATATGTTTGTTTTTCCTTCATAGGGTCAGGATAAACATTTGTGTCTTTAATATTACTAATTATGGGGTTATCAGGTCCTGTTTTTGTTCCTTGTCAAGTTACAATATGTAGATTTTTAGTAGTTATTACATCATGTTTTTGCACAGAAGACAAGACATTAACATCTTTCTTGGTATTAATTTTTCTAACATAGTAGGACAATCCTCAAGCGAGTGATCACCTACTCCGCAGTGGGTACAGAATTTGAGATCATTCATGTCCTTGTATGGACAATCTGCATACCGGTGACCTCCTTTGTAACATATAAATCACTAGGTCGGTCGGCGCGGGCATATGTTGCGATTCCTAGGGAATCGACCTCTCTCTCCATAGCCTTGGCGTCGATTATCGTACCGGCGCTCATATCGTCAGCCGTCGTATCTTTGTTTATTATGATCATTTGGTGGATTGTTTTGCTCATTATGTTGCATTACTGCATTTGTTTGGTATACTGGGTGATAGTTCTATCGGTTCTTTAGGTTTAATTGACAGTTGGCAGTGTTATGACTTTTGGTTTTGTAGATGGCGCACTAGGAAGCCTTGCCATTCTTCATGTTAAACGGGAAGTCTATTGTAGAGTGATCTCCGTGTTTCTAGCAAATGTCACAAAAGGATTTGGTTTGTACAAAGCGGACATCTTGTCGGCTATATTCTTGTCGACAGTTATCTTTCGAGTGGCCGTTTTGTTAGCACTTGGTGCACCAGATCTCCTAATTCTTGAGGATAAGCTCCTTCAAATACTTCTGTACGTTCTCAAGCTGCTATTCCAATCTATGGTCTGTGGGGTACGTGGGTATATCCTCATCCATTTCAACCTGAAGAGATTTTGTTAGCGCATCCTTGTACATTTTGAATGTCTCTAGACTAATATGTCGACGTACTTTTTGCGATAGTCCTGCAAGAAACCATTGAATTAGTAACTATTCATCAATAACGTAATCCAATTGGCTCAGTAAATATTTCCACCGCTTGTCGTAGTCGCAGACGGATTCTCCTGGCTTTTGTGAAGTGGTTTCGAGCTTCTTCGCCGCTAGGTGCTTAGCATCTGGGGTTTTAAAAAATGACAGAAATTGTGCCTTAATATTGGCTTTTGTCACTCTGGGTTGTCTTTCCGAAAAGGTCATGTACCATGTCTATGCCCTTTTCCTTAAGGCTCCTGCGAACTGTGCCATTTGTCGATATTCATCTGTAACTTGGTTGGCTTCCTAGGTCGACTCGCAGACGAACCAATGTCATCGAGGGTCTTCATCTCCCTCACAAAGAGGAATGTGGGCCGATCCATGACCCATGTCTGAATCACTTTCACTGCTCTCAGAAGTTGGTGGTAGTGGAGGTGGGGGTGGTGATGAGGGTGGTGGGGTTATTGGTGTATTCGTTCCTATGGAATTCTGGTCAACAGAACTTCCATTTTCATCGGTTTTCGAGTCTTCGTCGACTTGCAGTCGGTTGATGTCAAATTCTGCTGTCGATGGTCCACTGCAACTTTTTGTTCGTAGGTCTGATTGTTCGATTTCTTCTAAAGCTGTATTTGGTGGGGGGGGGTTCTCCTTCATTTGTCGGTAAGAGTAGGTGGATACTTCGGAGGGAGGCTGTCTTCTGAAACGTCACCCAGTTCCCTTCCACCGGTCGATGTATAATAAGGTGTCATCCAGGGTTCATTTCATTGCCTAGTCGGCTCCATATACTGATGTCACCAGCTCGTAGTCGATGTTATAGCATATTTCACCACTCTAGGTGAATCACACTTTGTATGGCCTTCCCATGTCCCGCTGCAGACTCCTTAGACCCCATGGACCATCTTTTGTCCTTTGTTGTTTCCTTGATCATCCCTAAAAATATATGAAAAATGATATACGCGGATTTTAACCCGATAATCGCGTACATACGTGGGTTTGACCCCTATAACCGCGTGCATCAGGATGTGTTCATAATCCAAATCCTTTTGGAGTTTTCCTTGACATGGATCTGAGTTATTCGACTCCTGGCCTTCCATATGCCTTGAGATTGCTCGGATTCGACCTTTCATTATCCCTTTGAAAGCTATATAAGGAACCCCTTAGTACATTGAATGCATATAGAGATAATTGAGAGCAAAGAAACTATAGTCCATTGTTGCTGGAACTTATACTTGAGTCTGCATCCCTTTGTCCCTTGGAGCACTTTTGTGTTCTTCCCAAGCTTGCCTTTTGCTTGTGAGCTTTCCATTGAGAGATGGAGGATTGAAGTGGTGGAGGACCAAGTGGGGGATTCAATTTCTCTGATTCGCAGACATGCCGTCAGAGGTTGTATCTATCTTGTAATCTCTGATTTATATTAATAGAAATATCTTTTCCTGTCCAATGATGTGTATTTGATTGAATATTTTATCCATGGGAATATGTCAAATTCTTTTACATTATTTATTATATATGCTATAATAGATCTAACACCATGATATATAGTATGCTTGTATTTTTTATTTGTTGTTGAGGAAGTATTCTATCAATTCAAGCTGAAGATTGGAAAGCTCAACGGGGATCTACTTCAACAGTCCGGAATAAGGTACGAGGTCTGATCCTTTAGTTTTATACATTTTATTTCTATTTCATATTGGGAAAGATTGATTTCTGGAGTCAAGATGTCTATTGTGGTACCCCAAGCCATAGGAATTTTTCTCCGTAACAGAATTGGTGACTCTGCTGGGGAGTTCCTAGTAGTTGTCCTTTGGGGGTTGATTTCTCGGAATTCAATGTATTTGAATTTCTCTTTCTCTCTTTCTTCTGTGTCAGGTCTGGGGGCATGTATGCCTGGTAGAGTCTGATTGGAGTAAAGTTTGTCTCAGCCTACCTATTTGGCTTGATTTTATGCACTTTTTCTTCATATACGCGGGTTTTTGATTTATAGTCACGTATAGACGTGGTTTCCTCTGTGATTTCCACGTATACCCTTGGTTTTTCCTTTCTGTGGAAGAGAATTGGTTGCTGGGTGAATGATGTTAGTTGCTGAGTCTCCTTTGGCACTGCCTGAGTCTGTTTAGACCTCTGTTTCTGACCAAAAATGTTTTTTTTAGCCTAATTTTTTTTTTAGGAAAGTTCTTGTCATAGCATTTTCGATTTTTTGTTTGAGATTAGTGCATTAAAGTTCTTTTACCTTAGTTCTTTGCTTGAATGTTGTTTATGTGTGCTTGCAGAGTCTGAGGGTCATATAATCGTCCTTTTTCTTTTTACATCTCTTTTATTTTCAAAAAATCCAAAAACATTTGCTTATCATCATGCATTGCATTTTGCACTTTGCATTGTACTTGCACTAGATCTAGATTTGCTTTGGAGTAGTAGTTAGGACTTCATATAGGACATATTTGCATTCATTTGAAGAAGAATTGTGCATTTCACATAGTACGCATACCCTATTTTCATGGACACAATGCATTTGCATTGATTGTTACGGTGTGCATTTTACTTCATGTTGCTTCATAACACCACTAGTTGCACGACCATATCCTATTTTTGAGTAATAAAGCCAACTAAAATCAACGCTAAAGTAAAATGAATTACACTCTTTTCTTTTCTAGGGTGCACCAACAAGCTTAGGTTTTAGGATCTTGGAATAGTTCATTGTAAGTCAATTCTCCAAGATCACTAAACAACAACATCTAGGTGTCTGTCCAGGGAGTGTGTGAAATCCTTGGTATAACCATTGTTCTCGGGATCCTCCTCTCAAATGGGAGTTAAGCACAAGGCAGAGTGAGCGGTTATTGATTGGGATGACCCCTAGTCATAACTGAGTAGCACCAGAGATATTTCCAAGATTGTATTTGTATCTGGGGGCTCTTTCGAGAGTTTCGGGCTTTGCTACCCTGCCCATACGGTCAATCCCGCCTGCGACTGTCTACCTGAGCTTTGATTATATTGAGGTGACCTTAGTGACCTTACCTAGAATATCAAGGGGGTACTTGTAAAGGTTATTCTCCAGGTGTCCTAGCCAGGTTGGGGTCGGACATCACAGTCGCTTTACGTGTTGAAGCTGAGGGCCACAATAATTGGTTACGTACCTCCGCTTGTTGTGTATGGGAATCTTAGGCCTCTCCTAGGCGAGACATACTTGATTCATTCGGTAGCTCACTTATCCAGCCCTTGTTTTCTTGCATTTGGCTTTAGATTTTGATAGTGATTTCTCTGTGCATCCTAGTTGGCCTAGGGTTTACGTAAGTAGAGAGTCTTTGCTATTTTTTGAGTCATTGTGGATTCAAGTGTGGTTTCGCGCCGATCTCGTCGGTTAGCAAGACTTCCACCTTCTACTTCTCCTCCTCCTTTGGGAGAGAGACCTAGATAGTCTAGGCAGACTATGTCACACACTGATTCACACACCATGGAGGACCATTCAGAGAATATTCCTGAACCACCTCCTCCCATTCGTATTGACGACGGGGAACTTACTCCTATGTACGATCCTTCACTTGACCTAGCTGAGTTCGGTCTTGTGATTTCTTAGATAGGATCCTTGCACGATAGACCTACTCACTCTAGGGCGGATTCCCCATTGACACGTTATTGGTATGGAATGCCAGAAGATGCTGAGACTCACATTGAACCTGCCAGCACTAGTGTTCCAGTAAATTGAACATAGTATCCTCAGATGTAACTTTGTATATCACATTATTATGTATTTGTTTCAGGTACTCTCTCTGCTCCATTGGATTTCTGAGTTTCTCCAGAGTTAAATATTATAATGTATTTCGGCCATCGTTCCCCTCTGACCTCACACATTAGGGGGCATCTGTTATACACCTGAATGGCACCTCTCCGTCCGAATGCTGATATCCCTCATGTCGGCACACAAAAGGACACTTATGGATTGAGGTTTTCCTATATTCACTATAGCTTAGCTTATGATGAAATACATTCTACCTTCACACAGCTAGTTACTTTTCCATTTAGCCATGTTGGGATGTATTCACGACTCTCCTTATTGAAAAATCACGCATCATTCGTGAGTATCCTTCACAGCAAGTCGCGAATCCTTGTATTCACGGGTTGCTCTTATACAGAGTCACGAATCATTCGCAGGTTGCTCTACTACAGACCCGTGAATGTGCCTCTTAACATAAAAACACAAAATCACGTGCTAATGGGAGTTTAGTTAAGTCATTTTACTTAATCTCTCTAACTGCTACAACTTCCCCAACCTTCGAGAACTGCCTTATTTCACCCATATAAATACAGGCCTTGGGGAGGGTTGTAGGGAATTACACTTTTGGAGCAAAGTTATGCTGGTGGATTGTTTACAGAAGTCTTTGGAGTAGTGAAACTCAGAATCCTTTGGTGACAGAGGAGTCCTTGTCTCAGACGTTTGGTTGTACTCTGAACTTTCTCATTATTGATAATAAAGAGATTACTTCTTCCACATGTGTCTTATATATCTTGGTTTGATAATTGTTTATGCTTCAGTATTTCATATCTGATTTATCTAACCTGCTAATATATATATATGAACCATTATATGTCTGGAAGATTGTCTCTGAACAGGTGAAAGAGGAGTGAACCTTGAAGACTTTGGAAGTGGAGCAGATTGGAAGAGGACTAGTGAAGATCGAACGCCATTTAACAAGTAAGTTCTTCTAACCCTCCTATTTCCTATTCTGCACTTTAGAAGTCAATTGTCTGCAAGTCTTGAGTATGTTGGTAAACCCCGACCTACGATTATTAGGTGCATAATCCCTTACAACAACTAGCTACGGTAGTTATGCTACGTCTGGTTTTCCTATCCACGATTTGACATTTCATGTCGAATCCGACTTTGAGCCTAGCACTATGCTTGGGGGAAATCCCATTCCTTACCTTGCAGAGAGGTTTGGGAGTACTAGTCACATTGCACCTTCTGTCCCAGTGGTGGAAGCTACATCATATCTCCCTCCTAGGTCTAGGGTTAGCGATCCGATTAGCATACCAGACCCAAGATGAGTGATGATAGGTGGTAGTACATATCTTATTACTCAAATTCCTTCATCCTCGGTTTCAAGTTCTTCAAATGTACATCCTCCACCTTATTCACATGGTCTGTTGTAATCTCACACATCACATAAGGTTACCAATAACACATACTAAAACATACATAAATATAAAACAGAGAAAAGAGACAAGAACAGATAGGATTGAACAAATTATATTATTATAGTGAGTCCATACAATGCAGAGAACTTAACTGAGTTCTCGTTTGGATCAATAGCCTAATATATACAATTTACAAACAGTTACAAAATAAGTACTTATCGGTTCGGTGAACCGACATGACTTTTATTTAGCCGACCTAATCTTCTAGTTTAGTCGACTAACCGACTTAGTTCTCCGATCGACTAACTCGGCCCATCGATTTAGTCGGATGATTGACTAAGTCCGTCTTTGTTCAAGTCGACTTTGTCAACTTCCTCCTTGTACATCTCCCCCATGAACAAAACATTTCTTCATCCCGAAGAAACAAGGAGGTACAAAAAATATGTTGGTTAGGTCCTTCAAATTGCTACTGTGGTGGACTGTGCAGACGGATGGTTGGTCATTTCTGGACGCAGATCTCAACAATAGCCAGAGCTGTGATGGCAAGGTGATGCTGAAAATCTGTCCAACTCTGTAAAGCTTTCTGGATGTCGATAGTTAATGTAGTTAAACTTGATAAGACCGACATCTTTTCCAAAATGGGGACTTCCGCGATCTTTTCCATGTTGGGGCCCAAGGACTGGTTCTTCTCTTCTGCTGTGTCGATGAGTCATTTCATCTATGGGAAGATGATGTCAACTTTCTCTAAGTTGGGAAGAGCCTATTGCACCCACTGATGTGTTCCCGTTCCAACTTTTGCAGTTTGTTGGTCTCCAGCACTATCTGTTCTTCTATTGTCTTCCTGAGTGATTCCTCTGTCGTCTTCCTGCCCTCCAAAGCCTGAATGCCTTGACGAGTCTATCGTGTCTGTTGATAGACCTACCCATAGTGAGTAGGCCAGTATCGTAAGACTTCTTTGGTGATGACAGATTCTTCCATATGGTCTTGTAGAACTTTGTATGGTTCCGAGAAGGTAGTGTGTTGGGCTAGGAGCAGTCGGGCAGTCTCTTCCTTCTGTTCTTCCTTAGTCTCTTGCAGATGGGCCTGGACGGTCGATACCATGCTCTCGAAGAGATAATAGGCTCTTTCAAGTGGCCGATCTGTGTTGACTTTGATAGGGCTTGGTATCACAGACTGAGCTAGAGCCCTGCATTTGCCGAGAAACTCGACTTCTTCTGCATTTTTGTCTATGAGCTCTTTAGTTTTTCGCACTGTCCTTGTCTTTGCTTGTTTGGCCAAGGTTTTGAGGAGTTGGCCGACCTCTATGTTAGTCAAGGAGCTTGCATCACCTAATCTGATATGAAGGCTAGAAGTTTTTGCATGATGCTCTTTCTTTTTCTTGTGCTTCTCTGCCTATATCTCTTGTGTACCTGCAGTAGTTGAGGGTGGGCCTGTGGTTTGTGGGATGGAAGTGGATGTTTTTTCTGGCTGGGGAGGTTATATGACCACTTTCGGCTGTGAGGATGTAGTTGGTTGTGAAATATCTGGCTGTGAATCTAGGGGTGGTGGGGGGGGGGGGGATGATGGTGGTGGCGGTGGCGATGGAGTGGGGGAATGGTCAGGGGTAGCGGGTTTGGTGGAAGTGCGTTGTGGACTTTCGCTGAAAGATATGTCTGCTTCCGACGGTGTAGTGGGTAGGTCATTCTGGGGTTCGGGATCGATTGGCTCCATGGTAGACTGTATTTGTCCAATCACGTCGCCTCCTTGGTTAGTTCGGGTGAAGGTCGACGTGAAGTGTTCCTAGAGCTTGCTGCTTGCATAGAGAGGAGCCTTTGTTTGAATTTTTTGAGCCGACTGAAATAGCTCAGGCATCACCTCAAAGAAATCTTTGAGCTCAGTGTCTTTGTCGAACTTGACTTTCACTGTCTCCGATATTTATCTTTGGTATAAGTCGAGGGGGCTGACCAACTGTTTTGCCAGTGCTTGCTCCTCGACTACTGGTGTCGGTGATGGGGATGGAGGGGTCGACACAAGATCGATGACGTTTTCAGGTAGCGGCGTTGTTTTTTCCTTCTTCTGTTGACCTTCTGGGGCTCCTGCTTCTAGAAACCATTGAAACTAAGTTTCAACTAGTACTTTGTTTGCGGCTGCATTCTCTATGATGTCAAGGGCCGCAGCTGCTAGCTCTTCTTCATCATCAGATGACTCAACAACGATAAGTTTGTGCTTACCTTTGCCTTGTTGTACTTTTTGGGCTTTGATTCTCTTTCTAGAAGTGGCTATCTCGGTGGCCAATTTCTTAATGATGCCTTTTGATAAAGCATACTCGGGGTTGTCGGGCTCGACATCACCTATCGGTACCTGAGTTGGGGTGACACTTGCTGGAGCCGGAGGATTTGTTTGCTACTGTGGTTGTGGCTTTGGTTGCGTTGGTTGTGGGTCGACTCTCTTTGTAGTCGGGGGCTTGATAGTTATTTGTACCTGACTAGTGGGATCGACCGGGGTGTCCTCCTACACAAATGTACTTATGTAGAGGTTGAGCTCGTAGTCTTCCTCTTTCTCTTGGTCGGTGAGTGGATCCTCGATTGAGAAGTTGACCTGTTTGGTTGCCTCGGGTACTGGTATTTTGGTCTTGTCCTATCGAGACAGTTCTCGGAAGATCTGGTGGATAGATGGATAGTAGTCAAGGGCGTTGGCCTTGGGGTCCTCACCCTGCATGTACCATACCGACGTATGGTCGAGCTCCAACTATATGTTGGAGTTTGCTGGTAGATTTCGTTGGATGTTTTGAGGAACCCTCCATCTAGTAGTGCGAACTTTCAACTGTTGGAACCAGTTTTTGCAGAAATACTTTCCCCTGTGCCAGCTCATGTGGGGTTCCTTTCTAGGAAAATATTTTGAACCTGTACATGTCGAATTTTGAGGCCTCCCAGAAAGTTGGGCTTCCTTTGGGACAGATGTGGTACATCACGATCCAAAGGATGAGGGAGGGGAACTTGATGATTCCTCCCATCTCTTGGTACCACTCGCAGATGGTTTTGATCATGTCGATGACATAATCTCCCCATCGGTAGATTCGATTGTCAGTCGCAATTGTGTCGACGACCTCCAGCATTTCCAATTTGAGGTCGCTTCCCTGATCTGATAATGTGAGTGTGATGGTGATGATTTTGGCCACAATATGTGGCATACGAGCTGTTATTTTCCCGATCATCAACCCTTTAGAATTTTTCCCGGATGGTGATCCCGTAAGCTTTTGGACCAACCCTTCCTTGATTCCAATTGGTATAGGGTTTCCTTGGTTAGACAGGCCGATGAGTTTGGAGATGACATCCCTGGAAATGTCAATCAGCTCGTCGAAGTAGAATCGACCATTGTGGTAGCGACTGATAATGAATTTTACGGCCACTTCTTTCATCCCACCAAAGCTTGCCATCAGAGGTGCATTGGCATATCCAAAGAGGGTGCTGTGTCAGACTTTTTCGGTGGCCTGGGTCATTTTCTTATCGACGAAGGCCCATTCTTGAATCTCGGCCCACAGTTTCTGCCATGGACCCTCCTGGACTTTGGCGTTTTTGATGTTCTTTAATCTACAGATCAAGGGTGTATCCTCTGCCTGCAGCTCTTTCGCCTTGGTCACTGCTCGGGTTAGTTTGGGGGCCATTGTGTCGGATTGGTCGAGGTTGTTACAGGGTTCTTGTCTTTTGGTCGACTGAGGATATAGATGCTCTATGTGTAAGGGTTGTGGTGAATGAACCTTCAATGGTCCAATATTTATAGGAAAGGGTGTGGTTGTGTGTTGGAATGGATGTATTAATGGTGGACTTGACATTCCAACTGCAATACTCGAGTGTGACTTAATGGTGGATTTGTTTTGGTGCTCAAGGTCATCAATGCATGATGGGACTTTCGAGGTCATCGATTGGTGTCGGTGCTAGGAATGGTTGACTGGACTAGTCGATGAAGATGGTCGAAGATGATGATGTCGGTTGTCAAAGTAGTGAGTTCCTGTCATGTTTTGTCATGTCGGGTGTATTGCTTTGTTTTTAGAATTTTTGGCTTTTTATGGGTTTTTCGTCGCCGGTTAAGGTCGTTATATGATTTTTTTTTTAACGTTTTAGTTGGGCTCCATTAATGAGTTTCCGAAACACTAGTCCCGATAATGTTTTTAATCAGACTGATCCATTGGGGTGTATCTCTTTGACAATGTAAGGTCCCATCCATTCTGTGTGAAGTTTCTTGGGTTTTCCTTTGACTCGACTATTATAAAGTAAGGCAAGGTCACCAACCGACAGGTTTTTGTTTTGATGTTACGGTCGTGCCATGCTTTCTTTTGTTGCTTCTGAATCTCTTGGTGTTGTATAGCCACAAGTCTATGTTCTTCCAGCTTACTGAGTTGAAAGAGTCGATCTTTTCTTGCATGTTCGACATCGGCATGTAATAATTGTGCAATGATAGGTGTCTACTGTCGGAAATGTAGGGGGACGACTGCTTCTTGTTCGTAGACTAGTCAAAAGGGGGCTTGGTCGGTCGACCGCTTATAGGCTATCCTATATGCCCATAAGACTGCAGGGATTTTTTTGTCCCAGTCGTCTTTGTCGGTATTGCATATTTTGGTTAACCCTTTTGTTAATGTTTTATTGAAAGCTTCAATCGTGCCATTCGATTGAGGGTGATATGCTGTGCTTCGTCGGTGGTCGATGTGGAAGTGGTCGGTCAGATTCTTGATAGTTTTGTTGATAAAGTGTGTCCCTTGGTCACTGATCAATGTGAGTGGGCATCCGAATCTAGTGATGATGTTTTCGTAGATAAACTTAGCAGCTACCTTGCTTGAACATGTATTGACTAGTTCAGCTTCTGCCCATTTAGTGACATATTATACTGCAGTAATAATATATCTTGCACCTGATATTTTGGCCGGGACAGGGAATGGTCCTATGAAATCTATAGCCAAGATTTCGAATGTGATATTAGGGTTTACGGATATCAAGGGAATTTCTGTGCTTGGCAAAGGTCGGCCAATTCGTTGACATCTATCACATCGACTAACAAAATTTTTGCAATCTCTGTGGAGTGTCGGCCACCATAATCCTGACTGTTGGATTTTCTTTGCAGTTGTGTCTGCTTGAAAATGTCCTCCTGCAAGTCCATAGTGTGCTTCATGCATGATTTGGTCGCGCTCATGTTCAAGTACACACCATATGAGGATGTCATTTAACCCCATTTTGTATAAAAATCCATTGATGAGGCTGTAGGGTGCAGCCTTCATAGCTAAGATTTGTTTTTTCTTGGTGTTCATACCTTCTAGTGCCTGACCTATCTCTAGGAACTGAGCTATTTCTTCTAGTTCTTCTGGTACTGCTTCTATGCAAAATAAATGTGCATCCAGTAAGTCGTCGTCAACTCTGGTTGGTTCCTCTCCTGTGTCTATGCGGGATAGGTGGTCGGGCTTGACATTTAGCTTTCTTGGTCGGACAACGACTTCGAACTCAAATTCTTGGAAAAGAAGTAGCCAGCGACAAATTATCCCATGATGGAGTGGTTTATTGACAAGGTACTTCAGGGCTTGATGGTTGATATAGAATGTGAAGGGATTGGCTAAAAGGTAATGTCGATACTTTTGGAGGGAAAATACCATACCTGGGGCTTCCCTTTCAGTGGTTGAATAGTTTCTTTCAGCCTTATTTAATTTTTGACTACTGTAAACTATAGGGTAGTCCATCCCATGATCCCCTGGTTGAGTTAGGATTGCTCTGATTGCTATTCCTGATGCATCGATATGTACATGGAATTTGGTCGACCAATTTGGAAATTTTAGAATGGGGGCTTCGACTAGTTTTATTTTCAATTTGTCGAAGGAGATCTGGAATTCCTCTGTCCACTTAAACTCTTGATATTCCTTTAATAGTTCTTCCAGAGGATAAGTCATATCTGAATAGTGTCTTATGAATTTTCTATAATAGCCTATATGGCCAAGAAACACCCTGACTTGTTTGGGGTTCACTGGTGGTTTCAGGTCGAGGATAATGTTAATCTTGGCAAAGTCGACCTTGATACCTTCTTTACAGACAATATGGCCTAAGAGTATTCCTATGGGATTCATAATGATACATTTCTTAATGTTCAGGGAGAGTTGAATCTGTCGACATCGCTCCAGCATAAGTCGGATCCATGTGTAGTGATCTTTTAAGGTGGATTATATTGTCCAGTCGTTGAAGTATACTGCCATGGTATTATATATATACTCTTGGAATGTTTTGACAACAATTCGAGAAAACATTGTAGGTGCATTCTTTAACCCAAAAGGCATAACTCTGTAAGCAAAGGAACCAAATTCACACACAAATGTTGTCTTCTTTTGATCTTCTTTTGCTATTGGTACTTGGTTATGGCCTAAGAATCCATTGGTAAATGGATAGCATTTATGGCCTGCAACTTCATTCAAGATTTCATCAGCATAAGGGGTGGGGAATGGGTCAGTTAGTGTGACTTTGTTGAGTTACCTAAATTCGACACAAACTCTTAACCTTGTCGGGTCATGTTTCTTGGGTTGTACGACCATGGGACTTGCCCATTCCGACTGGTCGATAGGGTAAATGATCCCTGTTGCTAACATGTTGTCGATTTCCTTTTTAACTATTTCCTTGTACTTGTGAGCGAGTTTATAAGGTCGTTTCTTGATAATATGTAAATTTTTAGTAGTTATTACATCATGCTTTTGGACACAAGACAAGACATTAACATTTTTCTTGGTATTAATCTTGTCTAACATAGTAGGACAATCCTCAAGGGAGTGATCACCTACTCCAAAATGGTTACAGAATTTAAGATCAGTCCTATCTTTATACGAACAGTCTGCATACCGGTGACCTTCTTTGTAACAGATGAAGTACTGGGTGGGTAGACACAGTCGTATGTCGTGATTCCTAGGCAATCGACCTCTTCCTCCATAACCTTGGCGTCGATTGTCATACCAGCGCTCATATCATCGGCCATCGTATCTTTGTCTGTTCTATTCATTTGGTGGATCCTTTTGCTCGTTATTTTGCACCACTGCATTTGTTTGGTATACCGCGTGATATTTCTGTCGGTTCTTGAAGTTTAACTAACAGTCGGCGATGTTGTGACTTTTTCTCTCATAGATGGCGCACCAGGAAGCCTTGCCATTTTCATATTAAATGGGCAGTTTGCTGTAGAGTGGTCTCTGTGTTTCTGGCAAATGTCGCAAAATGATTTGGTCTGTACAAAGCGGACATCCTGTCGGCTATATTCTTGTCGACAGTTATCTTTCAAGTGGCCGTTTGTTGAGCACTTTGTGCACTAGATCTCCTAATTATTGAGACTAAGCTCCTTTAGATACTTCTATACATTTTATAGCTGCTGTTCCAGTCTATGGTCCATGGGGTATGCGGGTATGTCTTCGTCCATTTCAACCTAAAGAGCTTTTGTTAGCGCATCCTCATACGTTTTGAACGTTTCCAGACTAATATGTCGACGTATTTTTGGTGATAGTCCTGCAAGAAACCATTGAATTAGTAACTTCTCATCAATAACATAATCCAATTGGCTCAATAAATCTTTCCATCACTTGTCGTAGTCGTGGACGATTTCTCTTGGCTTTTGTGAAGTGGGTTTAAGTTTCTTTGCGGCCAGGTGCTTAGCATCGGGAGTTTTAAAGAAGGATAAGAATTGCGCCTTAATCTCGGCCTTTGTTGCTCTGGGTTGTCTTTTCGAAAAGGTCATGTACCATGTCAATTCCCTTTTCCTTTAGGCTCCTGCGAACTGTGCCATTTGTCGATCTTCATCTGTAACCTGGTTGGCTTCCCAGGTGGACTCGCAGACGAACCAATGTCAGTGGGGGTCTTCATCTCCCTCGTAAGAGGAATGTGGGAGGATCCATGACCCATCTCTGAATCACTTTCAGTGATCTCAGAAGCTGGCGGTGGAGGAAGTGGGGGTGGTGGTGAAAGTGGTGGGGTTACTGATATAGTCGGTCCTGCAGAATTTTGGTCGATGAAACTTGCTCTCCTGTTGGTTGTTGAGTCTTCGTCGACTTGCAGTTGGTTGATGTCGACTTCTGCTGTTGATGGTCCACTGCAACTTTGTGTTCGCAGGTCTGATTCTTTGATTTATTCTAAAGCTGTACTTGGCGGAAGGGGCACTCCTTCATGTGTCGGTAAGAGCAAGTGGATACTTCGGAGGGAGGGTGCCACTTGAAACGTCACCCATTTTTTGTCCAACGGTCGACATATAATAAGGTGTCAACCAGTGTACATTTTATTGCCTAGTCAGCTCCATATACTAAAGTCACCAGCTCTTAGTCAGAGGTTGTCTTCGACAATAGTCTATATTCTGGTACGCAGATTCAATGGGGAAAGGGTCGTTCCTTCACTAGGAGCTCTTAGTTGGAGAGATTTTGGTTTCTCTATCCACACTTCTTCTTCCTTAGGGGATGCCTCTTACTCTACGCCCTCTTCATGTCGGTCATGACCTGACTCTGGTAGAATCTCATCGCGGTCGTTCTCCCTAGGGTTTTGTCCTCTGTGCAGCCCTGTGGATCTTTCACGTCTTGCTTCCCTTCTCTGCTATCTTTCATCCCCTTTTATTTTCTGAATGTCCGACATACTTCTGTAGGCTAATATTCTCTTAAGATCTTCTTCGGTCGAGTTCTCATCACTGGTGACTAATATCGGATTCTGGTCGACTAGGATCCACTATGCTCTATCTTTGACACATGACCAGCTACCCCCCCATAGCCTACCCGACGCTTTTAGAAATCCCAGATAGTTCGGTCTATTTTCTTAGGAAGTATTCCCACTCTCTTTCTACAATGAATTTATCCCACTTTCTCTGCTTTCCCGCCCAGTTTGAGTTTGTTGGCTGTTCGAGAAGTGATGGATGAGGTTCAACGATATGTGCTACTCCTTTCTCGATCAATAATTTGAACAACAAGGTCGGTAGGGAACACAAAAATTGTTCAGTGAAATCTGTGTAAAATTTCTCTTTGTCAGTTTCCACTGAAGTTCTGTCTTTGACTGCTTGTTCCTCATAGAAGTCGTCGACGATTTTCTCAAACCACTGCGACAAATTTGTTCGGCCTCCTTGGATCAGTTTTTGCAGCAACTGTTCTTCTTTAGTTTCATCCATCTTTCTCATCCAGAAGTTGCTTCAAGAGTTGGGGCACTGATTCAACAAACTTTTCATGCGTCTCTGTGAAAAATATTTCTTTTGCTTCAAGGACTGTTAATCTGTTCCTTCGTGCGTAATTTTGCAAATAGTTGGCAATTTTACGTTCCCACCAGTCCTTAATCTCCTACTCTGGTATCATATGTGAGCATATATTTCAGTCATGTACTACCAGCAATGGAACCAATGTTGTAATCTCACAGATCACATAAGGTTACCAATAATACATATTAAAGCATACATAAATATAAAATAGAGACAAGAGACAAGAACAGATAGGATTGAATAGATTATATTATTATAGTGAGTCCATACAATGCAGAGAACTAAACTGAGTTCTCATTTGGCTCAACAGCCTAATATATATAATTTACAAATAGTTACAAAATAACTACCTGTTGGTTCGGTGAACCGACATGACTTTTAGTTAGCCGAGCTAATCTTCTAGTTTAGTCGGCCGACCGACTTAGTCGGTTGATCGACTAAGTCAGCCCATCGACTTAGTCGGATGATTGACAAAGTCGGTCTTCGTTCAAGTTGACTCTGTCGACTTGCTCCTTCTACATGGTCCTTCGATCCGATATATGGCTACGAGTCAGGTCCGTACTGTGGTTACTAGGCCGATTGTGTCTCAACTTCACATACCGCCCGCTGCTTCGGGAGTCTATGTTCATGCTTCTAGTGGTGAGCTTGTTACTTTCGGGGCATATATACCTACTTCTGGTATGTATTTCACCCCTTCCAGAGCTTATCTTCCTACCTATGGAGTGTCCCATGGGACATCGCATGTGCTGACCTATGGACCTTATTACGGGATGCAGTATGGACAGGGTTCTTCACCTTACAAAGGCGGGTATCAACAACCTGCTTACTCTCCTAATTACGGCTTCATAGCTTCTACTAGTCAAGTTCCACCTTAATATGGTACTTCCATGCCACCTTATAAGGGTCAGATAGGAGGAGGACACTATGGCCAAGGCCATGGTGGTGCTCAACCCTATGTGAACTAGGGAGCAGTCCATCGACCTCATCATCCTAGGCTCCCTTTCCCCGTGACACTTAAACTTCCTGACTTCTTGAGACTTACGAATGATCCTGTGGCTCACAACCCAGCTTGGCTAGCTGTCCCTACCAAGCTTCCTTCGGACATACCTAAGTTCGAAGGAAAACCGGGAGAGGATCCAAGCGAAAACGTTACTACGTTTCACCTTTGGTGCTCTTCGAATTTGTTACACTGGGACTCAGTCCGTTTGCGACTATTTCAACGCACCCTCACAGGGCCTACTGCAAAATGGTATATAGAGTTTCCAAAGGGAGCTTTTGCTTTGTTTGATGATCTTGCGATGAATTTTCTTAATCACTTCTAGCTACCAGTGTGCTATGACGTTGGTACTGAACTCTTGTCGACATTTCGGCAAGATAAAGCCACCCATATTTCTGATCATATTCAAGAGTGGCATAGACGGAAGAGATTAATTAAAGCCTTTATACCGCCATAGTTCCTTCTTGAGTGGTTCCTCAAATCGTTATTGCCATATATAGCGAAGGATGTTTCCATATTCAGAGTGCAGAATGAGGAACAAGCGATATTTAGGGTGCAGGAACTGGACTTGATCTATGCTCAGTCCAGTTTGTTGTATGAGATTATTCGCAATGCTCCTCATTCCAGTTTCGATCCCAAGGTCAAACCTGGACCACATGCCGACGGCATTGTGGGTTGTGCCAGTGTGAAACCTATGGATTCGGTTGCAAAACAAGTTAGTCAATTGCCGCCCAACCAATCTACTTCAGGAAAAGCTATGGCTTCGTCTCAACCCGCCCAAATGGCAAATGTACTTTGTGTGCAATCATCAGACCAGAAGGGTAACTAGTAGCCCAGGCGGAATAGAAGAAAGGGTAAGAATAATAATCGAAAGGGTGGGAATAAGAATGAGAATGCTACCAATAATGACAAGAACAGTAAAAATTCTGGGGGGGACAAGCAAGCAAAACATAAGGTTAAATTCCCTTGCAAGCTATGTAAGGATGATCACCTCACTTAATTGTGCCCTTGGATTGAAGAAGCTTCGAGATTCTTAACACAAGGCCTAGCTGTGCTAACGAACCCTTTACCGCATAACCAGAATATGAACTCGAAGTCCCATGACCAGTCTAGTGAGAATGATCCACCAGAGACTAGTGCTCATGGGTGCATTAACATGGTCTGTGCTACCAAGGTTGTGACTCATGCTAAAGATTATGGTTCGTCACAACCCAACCCAGGCAAAGAACCTGATCCACCAGGAACCCCTTTGCGCATTGAGAAACCTGCGGATAAACCTGAGGCTGCACCTCGCATTCCTAAACGAGTCCTTAAGCATTCGGGGCATAATCCAAATGCCCGAGCCACCCAGAATTATTCATTTGTCGAGGACTTGGGCCATACTCCTTGTGCGATGTCTGCATTGGAAGTGCTTCAGAGTTTTCCTTCACAAAGGAAGGATTTTCTTTCTTCTCTTGGTGTGAACGATGATGATTCTTCCTCAGTGATCAAATTTGAAACTGCAGGACATCAGCCTCACTTGCCCTACTATGTTTCGCTTTTGGTACATTTAGAATGTCTTAATATGATCGTCAAGCACACTGTGATTGACAAGGGCGCTACTACTTCTGTGATGTCTTTTTCCTGTTGGAAGGGTCTCGGTTCTCCTGAGCTATCGAAATCAGTGACTATGTTAACTGCTTTTGACGGGATATCTTTTAGGCCGCATGGAATCCTTCCATCCCTTAAGGTCTGTTTGGGGGGGAAGACCGTTGCGATAGAGGTTGAGGTGGTTGATGTGCCCCTCGACTATAATATCTTACTGGGTAGGAACTGGATGTATAATATGCAAGCCATTTCTTCTTCCTTGTTCCACGTTGTATGCTTTCCACATAATGGGAAGATTGTAACAATTGATCAAATGGAATTCAAGAATCTGCCTGTACTGCATCTTCGGGAGCTTCAGTCCCGATCGTTGACCACTCTTAGCCGGAAACTGTTAGTGTGGTTGTAGGCATGTATCCATCCCTCATGGGAAGCTTTAGTTGTCTTGCACCGGTCCTCATGATAGGATCTTGTTCCGATGAGGCTTTGACTTCTATGAACTCAATGCCTTTTCACACGACTCATATGGAAGACCCTTGGATTCTTCCTACACCGAGTACTTCAAGTGAGCCTGTCGAGACCAGTGTGCCATTGTCTGAAACCATGATTGCTTATCAAGCTAATCTTGAGAGTGTTGCAGAGCCTTGTTCTTCCTCTTCGCGAACGGAGGAGGAAGACCCCTATGTGCTGTCGGCATGGGAAGTACAGTCTTCTCATGCCCACGACTGCCTTGATACAGTTTTTCCTTCAGATGAAGAGATTATCGAGGCTATGTCGGGTGTTGATTCGCCATGGGAGGAACTCCATCATAGATCATAATTTCTTCCACCGCTTGGCTGTTTGGAGCATGAGGATTATAGGGAGATTCTTAGTCAGAGAGTTGGTAGTCTTGTGGTTCCATTAAGCTCTCCTGGTCCGATGGCTAATGGAAACATGGTGAACATTTCTTCCATGATTCCTATCAACATCTCTCGCAATCCTAGCACCATTGAGAATGTCTATATTGGGGCGGAATGTACCCATGCAAAGATTCTCAAATATACCGAGCTCTTCAAGGAATTTATTGATATTTTTGCTTGGTCTTATGATGAGATGCCAGCTATTGACCCTCGGATTGTCGAACATGAGATTAAGACTTACTCCAATGCTAAGATTTTTCGACAACGTTTACGCGCCATGAATCCTAGGAAAGTACCCTCCATAAAGGCAGAGATAGAGAAGTTGTTGAAAGCCGGTTTCATCTATCCCGTTCCCTTGATGGCGTGGGTTTCAAACCCCATTTCGGTGGATAAGAAGCAGGGAGCGATCCAAATATGCACTGATTTTCTCGATTTGAATCGTTCCTATCCTAAGGATAAGTTCCCCACACCATTTATAGATCTGATTTTGGATGAGTGTGCAGGTAGCAAAGTGTTCTCCTTCATGACGGCTTTTCTGGGTATAATTAGATCCAGATTAAACCTGAGGACCAACACAAGACTACATTTATTTTTCCATGGGGAACGTTTACATATCGGAAAATGTTCGGCCTTAAAAACGCCGGAGCTACATTTCAGCGGGAGATGACCTTGATCTTCCATGATCTCAAGTCTATTATTGAAGTATTTTTGGATGACCTCGCTGCTCATTCTCGTATGAGAATGCGTCATCCCTATCACTTGAGATTGGTATTCGAAAGATGCCGACACTATTTAGTTATATTGAATCCTCATAATTGCATCTTTTGCGTGAAGTCAGGTTGTTTATTAGGATTCATCGTTTCTAAGGAGGGTATAAGAGTCGACCCCTTAAAGGTTGAGGAAATACTTCAGTTGTCTCCCCCGAAGAACATTCGTCATCTTCAGTGTTTGCAAGGCATGGAAAACTTCTTACAAATATTTGTTGTCAAATTTGCCAATTTGACTAGAGGCTTCATGCGTCTCTTGAAGAAGGATACTCCCTTTGAATGGGATGAGCGAGCCCTAGCATCGGCCCCGGTGATTAGTTCCCTGGATTATAGACGTGATTTCCTATTATATGTGGCAGCGTCTTTACAGATGATTGGTATGGTTTTGGTTCAAGAGGATGAGGAGCTCTAGGATCATGTCATATATTATCTGAGCCGAAACCTTATTGACACAGAGATTCGTTATTCTCATGTTGAGAAGCTTGCTTTAGTGACCGTACATGCGGTTCACCGTTTGAGACATTATATTCTCCTTCACCAGACCTTGGTTGTGGCCCATGTCAATCCATTTTAGTTTTTCCTCACACAAAGGATGATTGGGGGAAAGTATAATAAATGGATTGTCATTCTGCAAGAATTCGATCTCAAATTTGTTTCAGCAAAGTCGAAGAAGTCGTTAATTTTTGAAGAGCTTATATCGGATTTCCCGAGTGAGGACGAGGAGTTGGTTTGTGAAGATACGTTTGTTGATGAACACATCTTCTTAATCTCAATGTCTGACCCATGGTGTGGAGATATCATAGTATATCTGCAAATGCAAAGGAACCCTACTCACCTCTCGTGAGATGAACAACGACGATTACGTTACGTCTCTAAGAACTACCTTATAGTGGACAATACTTTGTATCGTCGTGGGGTAGATTCCATTTTACAACGTTGTTTAACTCATGAGGAGGCTGAGGTTGTGATGAATTATTGTCATAGAGGGGCATGTGGTGGAAATTTATCTGGGATTTCTACAGCTCAAAAGATTTTGGGAGCGGGTTATTTCTGGCTATCGATCTTTAAAGATTGTGTTGATTCGGTCAAGAGGTGCCACCCTTACCAGGTGTTCACACAGAATATGTTCTTGAAACCTACCCCGTTACATCCCATTATCACCACCGGCCCATTCACTAAGTGGGGGCTCAATTTTATGGATTGCAACCCAGCTTCGGCTGGGGGGCACCATCATATTATAGTGGCTGTTGATTATTTCACGAAATGGGCTAAGGCAATGCCTACAGTAAAATCCAATGGTGAGAAAGCCACTCACTTCATATTCAACCAAATTATTACTCGGTTCGGGATTCCAAAAGAGCTTGTCACTGACCATGGCTCGCACTTTCAGAACCATATGATGGAAGAGTTGGCATCCAAGTTAGGGTATAAGCAAGAGAAATCCTCTTCCTACTACCCCCAAGTGAATGGACAGGTTGAGGCAGTGAATAAATCACTCAAGTCCATTCTCCAATGAACCATCACACAAAGCAAGACGAATTGGCATATTATGGTATACCCTGCTTTGTGGGCATATCGAACCGCTTTTAAGACTGCCACTGGTTTTTCTCCATATCATCTTGTGCATGGAGTGGAGTTGATATTGCTGGTTGAATGGGAGATTCCTTCATTGAAGCTAGCTGTGGAACTCTTACCAGGCACTTCACCTTTGGAGGAGCATTTGGTTCACCTTGAGCAACTCGATGAGCAACGTCGGGATGCCTTGGTGGCTCTAGAGGTTAATAAACGTCGCGTTAAGGTCCACTATGATAAGTCTGTCCTTCCAAGAGTGTTTCATGAAGGAGACTTGGTCCTTTTGTGGGATCAATCGAAATAACCCTTAGGGGCAGGGAAATTTAATCCTATGTGGCATGGTCCTTACGTGGTCAAGCATGTATTAGAGAAGGGTTCCTATGAGTTAGTTGATTACGAAGGCACAACTTTGGCGGAGCCTAGAAATGGGCTCTATCTCAAAAAATACTATGCATGATCTTTAGCCAAGGATGCTCGTTGTATATTATTGTACAGCTTTGCATAGTTAGGTCTTTTTCTTATCGTGATCGGGTTTGTGATTAGTTTTCGTTTCTTTTGGCAGCTGTCAATGGAATCTTCCACCTACATAGGATTCGCAGATGGTGCAAGCCGTCACACTCAAAACTCAACCTTTGCTGCTTGGGTGATTTATACTCCTATGGGTCAGGTACTGTCTTCAGGAGGTGTATGTCTACGACCATCTTCCAACAATGTTGCTGAATATAGCACCGTTATTGAGCTTCTACGGGATGCCATTTCACATGGTGTTCTATCTCTTGAGGTACATCTTGATTTGGAGTTAGTAGTGTCACAACTCAATGGTTTTTACTGTGTTAGAGATCCGGCATTATTGAGAAGGTTCTTATGTGTGAGATTGTTAGAACACCAATTTGACAGTATAACATATTTACACATTCCAAGAAATGATAATCAAGTTGCTGACTGATATGCTAAATACATGTTAGATTGACATTTGTCTCATTCATAATAAATTAATCACAAACATTTTTACACATGTTAATAGATAAATCGATCACCATAAAACTTTTATATATATATATCAAAAATGTGGTAATACATAGTGTCATATACAAAAGTGGGGCTTTTAAAGCCACCATCATATAATACATGGTAGTACAAAACATATACACTCCCAGGTGTCTAATCCTGTGGAGGAGGAGGGTTGTGATCATGGTACGTCACTACGGCTCTAGCTAGCCGCCGAAATAAAAGCACCCATGCGCATGGTACACCCACCACCTATCGTTGCATGGCCTCAGGCAATTCCTCGACTTGCGCCATGGGAACTCTATGAGTCAGTCTCACAAAGTTGGTATGAATGCTCTGGAGAATTCGCTCTGCATCCACACATGTGATGTCATCCCTCTTCCCCTCCGTCTATGACATGGGAAACCCTCTGGTCATCGTGGTCCCACATATGCACATGAATGGTAGATGTCACTATGTGTTGTCATGCAAAAACATGTCTTTTTGATTCCACATAATCAAGAAAATACAAAAAAATTAAATAAATCAAAAAATTTTAAAAGAGTGAGAATCGAGATTCGGTACTTATATCTCCATATGCCGATCCTGGTGGAAATGGCATGTTCGGATCCCCCCGAAAATCTATCCCTCCATAGGGGTAGTCATCTATGGCAACAATCTGTCATCGCCACCATGGAAAGAAGTCAGCTAGATATGGGTTGGCCACCCTACCACCCCCCATTCTATGCATAGCATCTGCCCAATGCCGTTGGGCTGGATCTCAAACCTCATGGAGAGGAACGTCCACTCTAGGGCTCAATCTTGGAACACGCTCAAAGAAAAACGTGCTCAAAATGCTGTTGAACCCAAAGTTCCGTATCCTACCCGCCTTACACTCACTGAGCTGGTGTTTCATGTTTCTCAGTAGTGTAGTACTCCAGTCATATACGGTCGGTCTCATACACTCCACCACATAGAACATCAATGGTCGCGAGGCCTGATGGAATGATGCCAAGCCTTCTATCCTTCCCAGCGTCAGTAGTATGGCCTTTAGGCCCAACACTTATATAGCATTGGTGGGAACTTGACTCCCCACCTTCTCCATATATGGGTAGCAATACACAGCTATGTACTCATCAATAGTTAGGCCACCACCTGTCCCACCTCGGGAATGAAGGTTCACCACCTCCCCTCATCTAGAAAGACCTGTGATAAAGTATATGTCTTCCACCTCTATGGTGAGAGACATCCCATCAATATGGAAGGACTCCAAGTCTGGATCCCAATAGTCTACCAGCATCTGTAGTAGTCTTGGTTTGGCCCTCAAACCACCAAGACACCAAAACTTGTAGAGTCCACATGCACGTAGAGCCTATTGAGCCATTACGTCGGCCCTTACTGCTTCCTCTACTTTCACCATGCTCACGCTCTCTCCACTCTAGCACTATCCTGCAAGATAAATTGCCAAATTGCCCATTATTTTCTTAGAAAATCATGTGCACGACCGCATACATGACTATTTTGCAAACAACCGCATATGTACGCAGTTTCTAGCCCCTTTTCCACGTATAGCCATCCCTATACATGAAAAAATATTTGATATCTGCGTGGGCCGCAACGCTCATGTAGAGATGGCCTTAATAAATTCATTTAACCATGAAAATCAACAAAAATTATATCAAAATGCAAGAGGAGAGCATGAGTAAATACCTGGAAGAAATGGTTGTGAATTCCACCGGTTGGATCTCCTGGAATTTGCAGTTGAAAATCAGAGCTCCAATGGGTAAAAGTTTCAAATGATTTATATTTTTTACTATTTATAGAAAAAATTTCAAATATTTGAAAACTTTTACCCCCTTTCCTATAGTTTTAATAGTTTCTAACCATTTTGGACCGTTTCTGACATAATTTGTGATGTAGAAGACCTTTTTCAGTGTCATTTCAGCCATTGGATTGACCCATTCATACTAATCTCAGGTATCATGACTAAACTGGAATATAGGTTAGGTTCACCACCATTTAGATTTTGCATGACCTTATGACCATATCATCATATCCTTAGGTACAAACCCACTCTATTATGTCACGGAACCTTCTTGCTGCTTTAGAAGTGGCATGATATGAGTGGTAGAGCCTCGCATTACATGGGTACCCTAGTTAGCGCCTTATTTGCATTTGGTGCCCATGCCGACGTTTTCTCCTTTAGGGTGTGGGAGTCCATTGTATAGTATTTCCATGACATTTCACAAGAGCCTCATACTCCTCTTGATCTTATGCTGGCCTGTTTCCCTCCGAACTCCCTTACGTCAAGTTGTGAATGCATTATCATGAGATTTTCCTACCTTATTGAGCTTTAGGCCAGCTCCCTTGACATTGTGTTTCAGCCATATAGCCCAAGCTTGTCTCATGTCTAGCCATGCAAAGCCATTTTTTTATATCCTTCGCATCTTGATGTCCCTATTTACCGGGAGGGGATTTTCCCCTGAGTGTTGATATCCTACACATGTATCCTTGCATTGAGCATAGGTATGTTCCACTGCTTGGAACTAGTTTGTTTTCCCTTATGACACTCATCTCCTCCTAGTTTGTAACTATAAATCTAGTTTATTCTTTTTTCAAGATTTTCAAATAACTGAAAAAGTTCAAAAAAATCAAAAAACCAAAAATCTGGACAAGGAAAGATGTTATCTTTGGCAGCTGTCGAGTCGTGTCGCCTTCGAATAGAGCACTGTATATCACATCCATTGGTTGGGCTATAGTTTGACTTTAGGAGATGCACTTTATCTGAGTTTATCTCCACCGACTGGTTAAGCTTCCAGTCCCTATGGAGCCTCTGTTGATGTCTCCTATGTCACATAGATGTCCCAGTTTGTATATCGAGTCTATGTTGCCTTCATTTAGTCACCATACGTCGTTATTCTCTTGTTTGAAGGAAGTTAAAACCTGTGTCGACCATTCCTCAGTTATCTTGATTTTGCATGTCGACCATTCCCGATACAGTTACTGGTTCGTGCACCTTATGATCGAGTCCTTTCACATTATATAGCTTTGCTGAGTACCTTGTGTTGGATGATGGGGGATGCCTTAATTCCCTCCTTCCAGTGGATTTCATCCCATCGACTTCAGATCATTTATTCTAGGATTGGAATCTAGAGTCCTTTTGAGTGCCTTGAGACTTGCAGTCATCAGTGGCAGGTTCTCTGGCCATCGACAGTCTTTTAGGAATACATCAATGTCCCCTGATCGATGGATCCTATCAAGTGTTCGAACTCAACACATTTATTCACACTTGTTATTTTGCACTTTAGTACCTTGATTCCCATTTTCATTATTGGTGGGTGATCTCGTGTCTGTTAACGGTATACATCAATGACCGGTAATCAGATGATGGACTACTATGTTCAACCTTGACACCTCTATTCGCATAGTAGGACATGTACTCGTAGTGGTGTGTGTAGAACACTTTCTAGATTGGTGGCATCTCCTATATGCTACCTCCTTGATCATGCCAGTATTCATGAGATTTCAGCTCTTGTGACTTGTTCCAGTATATGTCAGATATTTCCAGCCACTATGGAGATCCTGATCTATTGTATATCTTCAACCATTTTGGAGATCATGGTCCTTTGTATATATTCATCATGGAGATTCTGATCTATGTATATTGTACATGGCGATCACCACATATGTGATACCATGTATTATGCCTATTCATGGCCATTGTACTCTTATGTATCCGGTACTGCTATGTACTTGCAGTTATATGCAGAGTTGTATTATTGTACTATGCTGATTTAGTCGTTGGTCTTCCATTTGAAATCCTTCATCACTCCACATCTGGGATGGACTTATAATGTATTTTGGCCATCGTATGACCCTTGTGACCTCACACATTAGGGAGCATCTGTTATAGCGGATTTCACCACTCTAGGTGAATCACACTTTGTATGGCCTTCCCCTGTCCCGCTGCAGACTCCTTAGACCCCATGGACCATCTTTTGTCCTTTGATGTTTCCTTTATCATCCCTAAAAACATATGAAAAATGATATACACTGACTTTAACCCAATAATTGCATACATACGTGGGTTTGACCCCTATAACTGCGTACATCGGGATGTGTGCATAATCCAAATCCTTTTGGAGTTTTCCTTGACATGGATCCGACTTATTCGACTCCTCGCATTCCATATGCCTTGAGATCACTCGGATTCGACCTTTCATTATCCCTTTGAAAGCTATATAAGGAACCCCTTGGTACATTGAAGGCATATAGAGAGAATTGAGAGCAAAAAAACTATAGTCCATTGTTGTCGGAACTTATACCTGAGTCTGCATCCCTTTGTCCCTTGGAGCAATTTTGTGTTCTTCCCAAGCTTTCCTTTTTCTTGTTAGCTTGCTATTGAGAAATGAAGGATTGAAGTGGTGGAGGCCCAAGTGTGGGATTCAGTTTCTCCGGTTCGCAGACGTGCCGTCAGATGTTGTATCTATCTTGTAATCTCTGATTTATATTAATAGAAATGTCTTTTCCTATCCAATGATGTGTATTTGATTGAATATTTTATCCATGGGAATATGTCAAATGCTTTTACATTATTGATTATATATGCTAGAATAGATCTAACACCATGATATATAGTATGCTTGTATTTTTTACTTGTTGTTGAGGAAGTATTCTATAAATTCAAGCTGAAGATTGGAAAGCTCAACGGGGATCTACCTCAACCGTCTGGAATAAGGTACGGGGTCTGATCCTTTAGTGTTAGACATTTTATTTCTATTGCATATTGGGAAAGATTGATTTCTGGAGTCAAGCTGTTTGTTGTGGTACCCCAAGCCATAGGAATTTCTCTTCGTAACAGCCAGAGGTCATCTTCGACAATAGTCTGTATTCGAGTATGCAGATTCAATGGGGAAAGGGTTGTTCCTTCACTGGGAGCTCTTAATTGGAGAGCTTCTAGCTACTCTATCCACACTTCTTCCTCCTTAGGGAAAGCCTCTTTCTCCATGCCCTCTTCATGTCGATCATGACCGACTCTGGCGGATTCTCTTTGCGGTCGTTCTCCCTAGGGTTTTTTCCTTTGTGCAGCCCTAAGGCTCTTTCATGTCTTGCTTCCCTTCTCTGGTGTCTTTTGTCCCTTTCTATTTTCTGAATGTTCGAAATACTTTCGTAGGATACTATTCTCTCGAGGTCCTCTTCAGTTGACTTCTCATTACTGGTGACTGATATCGAATTCTAGTCGACTAGGATCCACTATGATATATTTTCGACACATGACTAGCTTACCTCCCATAGCCTACCTGACGCTTTTAGAAAGCCCGGATAGTTCAGTCTATTTTCTTAGGAAGTATTCCCACTCCCTTTCTGCAATGAATTTCTACCACTTCCTCTGCTTCTCTGCCCATTTAGAGTTTGTTGGTTGTTCGTGAAGTGATGGGAAAGGTTCAACGATATGTGCTACTCATTTCTCAATCAAGAATTTGAACAGCAAGGTTAGTAGGGAACACAAAAATTGTTTAGTGAAATCTGTGTAAAATTTCTCTTTTACAATTTCCACTGAAGTTCTGTCTTCAACTGCTTGCTCCTCACAGAAGTCATCGACGATTTTCTCAAACCACTCCGACAAATTTGTTCGGCCTCCTCGGATCAGTTTTTCCAGCAACTGTTGTTTTTTGGTTGCGTCCGACTTTCTCATCCAGGAGTTTCTTCAAGATTTGGGGCACTGATTCGACAAACTTTTCATGCGTCTTAAAAAATATTTGTTTTGCTTCAGCGACTGTTAATCTGTTCCTTCGTGCATAATTCTGCAAATAGTTTGCAATTTTACATTCCCACCAGTCCTTAATCTCCTGCTCTGGTATCATATGTGAGCATATATTTCATTCATGTACTACCAGCAACGGAACCAATGTTGTAATCTCACAAATCAAATAAGGTTACCAATAATACATACTAAAACATACATAAATATAGAACAGAGACAAGAGACAAGAACAGATAGGATTAAAACAGATTATATTATTATAATGAGTCCATGCAATGCAAAGAAATGAACTGAGTTCTCGTTCTGCTCAACAGCCTAATATATACAATTTACAGATGGTTACAAAATAACTACCTGTTGGTTCGGTTAACCGACACAACTTTTCAGGTAGCCGACCTAATCTTCTAGTTTAGTTGGCCGACCGATTTAGTCGGCCGATCGACTAAGTCGGCCCATCGACTTAGTCATTTGATCAACTAAGTCCGTCCTCGTTCAAGTCGACTTATTGACTTTCTCCTTCTACAGGGTCACTGGCCCAATTAGAACTAGTGAAACTAACCAATAAAGGTGTCCCCATGAACAGTAACATATCCACAACTAAACTGTACCTTGAATATATTGAGTATATCTTTTTTGTTTTCCAATGACTATCATGGGGATTTTTCATGTATCAAGAAATAAGGCCAACAAAAAAGGAAATATCATGACACATATGATTCATGTACAAAAGAATGTCAACTAATTGGTGGTACAACATTGGTGGCATCGACTTCAGGTAGTGTAAGTAGCAATAATTTTGACTCTAGATTGGAAGGGAGAAGGGGATGGTTTATAATCTTTCATATGAAATATATGAAGAAGGTTACAAGCATAATTGATCCTAGAAATAACAAATACTTATTTGGTTTGCAAAACTTGGAGGCAAATAAAATAATGCAAATGTCCTTTGTTGGTCATTTCAAATTTCTTCTTTAGGATGGATTTCACATGGGTTAAGAGTTTAGGGTCACTACTAGTAAGAATGAGGTCACCAACATAAAGAAAAATGATTATGAGATGGTTTAATATTTTCTTGACATATACATTGGGCTCAAAACTACATCTAGAAAAATTGATGTCGAGAAGAAAGTTATCCATTTTGGCATACCAAGCCCGATGAGCCTGCTTAAGGCCATAGAGATATTTATTAAGGTGACAAACATGGATGGAATCATTATGAATGTAGCAAAGAGGTATTTCCATGTAAATTTCTTCTTGCAATTCCCTATGCAAGAAAGCGGACTTGATATCCATTTGATGGACCCTTTATTTATGTGAAGTGGAAAAAGAGAGAACAAGGAATATTGAGTTCAATTTGGAAATAGGGGAAAATGTTTGATTATAGTCAATTCTTTCAATTTAGGAAAAGCCTTTTGCAAATAAATTTACCATAAGTCTTTCAACACTTCCATCAGAGGCATACTTAGTTTGATTCACCCCTTTACATCTAACAAACTTTATTCCTTTTAGAAGTTGTACATGATCCCAAGTATTGCTTGACACTAATGAAATATATGTTTCATTCATTACCACATCCAAATATAGATGGAAAAAATATTCTACAAATGTTTTTGGATCATGAGTCTCTAGAACTTGAGCCAAAATATAAAATGTTTTCTATAATTGTGAACATGTTCAATACTGATCTCTGGTATCACCAGTAAGATCACCAACAACTCACATGTCATACAAATCCATCTAGGAAGTATGATATTAGTGTAGGTTCATTTTTTGTTAGGATCCTACCCTAACTCACCTTAATATAGCAAATAATCATATATTGTATAAGGTGGTACCTTTGTAATGAGTTTGAATAAGTTATTGTTCAACAATCAATGTAAAAAGTATCTCTTCATTAATAAAGACCCATTAGGAATTTGCATTTTGAGCATGTCAAAGTAGTTAGGGTTTTGGATATTTGAATCCTATTTAAAGAGATTCAAGGCTATTAGTGTTTCATGAAGAATATCGTCATGGAGCTCTACTGAAGTGAATGGTCTCCCTACCATAAGAGACCCATGAACATTGTTCATGTAATAACAAATCTCTTTTCCTACCATATTCCATTAGTATTGTCTCATATTTTTGGTTCTATAGGCAGTAAAAAGTAATGGAAAATGTGAAGGACAAAAGTTGTCAAATTTGTACAACCCAATAATATCATCAACATTTCCAATTGCTAATACATGCTTGAGATATTTTAAACCCTTTATTACAACTTGGTGAGGTGAAAACTCTATATTATTACTTTCACTAGAATGACTAGTCTTATAAACTAACAAAAAATCCAAGAAAGACTTGGAACACGAAATGCATCTTCAAAATGATCGTCATCTACTTGAATTGTTCCAAATATTACAACACGAAGAGAGTTATCATCATTGTCACATGCCCCAATTTTGCAAAAAAAAATTTATATTATTTGAGGAACAATATGTTAAATTTTATGGTAAGTTGTAATTGATGACCTAGTGGGGTCAAGGATATTTAATATAAATTCTAAATATTTTATTATAAATAAATAAATGAGGAGACAACAGCTTAGGAGAGTTGTTAAAAGAGTGTTTACTAGTCAAATTGGGGGAGGAGACTGGGTGGAGAGAAAAATGACATGTGGCAGCATCCTCAAACCACTTCCAACTGTTGTAGGTGGAAACCTCCCTACATTTGTGGTCATGATTCCCCAAGAAAGTAGAATTAGAGCAGGTGGCTCAATTAATGAAAACTGACACAAAAAACCTAGGCAATCTTTATAAAAAATTCCCATTGAAGAGAGTTGAAGCTGCTCATTCTCGAGAAGTGATCATTCAGGTTGAATGAATGTACTTCAGAAAAATTCAATGGAAGGGAAATTTGGAAAGTATTTGAGGGGATAACTTCTGATTAATCTAGTTGCATCTTTTGGGCTGAAGTTATACTGCTGAGAGCAGAGTGTTTACTGAAGTATTGAACTAGTCAGTTGACAGAGGGTTCTACTATTTGCATTCTCCACCAGTTCTCAGCCAAGAATACCAAGAATAGTCTTGGGGGTCCTGAGGAAGCTTTGTTTGAGCGCTCTCCAGGAGATTGGTAGGGAGGAACGACCTCCTAAAGCTGTTGTCATCTGTCCTCAACAGGTTCTATGTTATTTGAATTTACTGTTTTTGGTTAAATAATCTTAGTTTATCTGCTAAACGAATGTTAAAAGTTTAGAGTTTGTGAAATATTATAATTAGTATTCGTATTAGATTATTGTAGAAATGAAATTGATTTAGAGAATAATGAAATAAAATGAAAGTAAATTTCTAGACTGTGTTTTTCCACACCTGGAAACCAGGTCGTACTCTAGCACAGTTAAAATGCTTTAAGTAGATGAAAGAATTCTCAAGAGAATAAAAATAGCATATAGGATCTTGTATCTATAGATAGTAGAGTAAATTTATTTCAGTGTTTGAAATATTAGGAAAAACAGTGTTATGTTTCATTTGTGTTTACTATTTTTTTTACTTAGTATAACTAAATAAAAATGCGGGAAAAGAAATAGTAACTACACTTGAGTTACAATAAGAGTATACTGATACAAATAGAAGTTATAGAAGATAATAGTTATTAACCACACAATATATCTTATAAACTAATTACCAAATTCTAAACCATTACTTAAAAATAAACCAAATTAGGGTTATTTATATAAACCCTTATTTTATGAAAAATAAACAGAGTTCCAAGGTTAACCATCTATTTTATACAAAGTTCTGAATAACTATAATTTATAGGATAGTAATTAAAAACAAGTGTAGATGTAAGAATTAACTAAAATAAAACTAAGAATTGCATAAATAGAAGTTAATTAAAAAAAAAAAACAGGCTTATAACCTGTAAAAGAAGAATCTGAGGGTTGAAACCCTAAACAACTAATTTACCAAGTTAAAAAGTAACCAGTAAGTATAATCAGTTATATTATTAACTGTGCAACAAAAGTAACATGAATATTACAACTCATGCTTTAGACTAAATACAATCTTGTTTTTTTTAAAACTTTAAAATATATTTATAACCTCTTCTAAAATTAAATATTTCATTTACAGGTTAATAAACAAAAAATACACCTGTATTAACAAAACTGAAGCAAAAGAGAAACAGTACCCAAGTAATAGTTTAGTTAAGAATACATTTACAAAAGGGTTTCATTTTCTTTAAAACCCTAACTATTATATTCTGACTGATAAGAATAAAATTTATAAATTTACATTACGACTATTACACAGTCTTTATATAAATATTATTTACTTAGAAATGTATCATAAACAGTAAAATTCTTCACTGACTGTAGAAGAAGGAAATAAAAACCTATTTTATAGTATCAATATTTACAGGTTAAGAAAATCATAACAACACAAGACCGAGTTCAAGTTTAACAAAATATTTATTTATAAAACCAGTTGTAATACATTGTCAAGCCATAAGGTTTAATCCTAACTTAAAAACCAAAATACATGTCATGGATCGAATGTCGGTTTTACCTGGAATAACAGTAAGGGTTTGCACATAAAACTAGAAAGCAACATTACATTAAAATCTCTTAACTAACAAGACACCAAAATAGGATTCCAAACACTGTATTTTCTCCTTCACAACCCTCATTGCAAGTAGGGTAAAACCCAGTTTGAAAAACAAAGCTTACTGGTTTGGGCCACGAGTTCACAGAAGTTGGCCATTGCTTTCCTCTTCACATAAGTGTAGAGCAATCGTGGGTTCCTATAAAAAAAACTTTACTGAGCTTTAGCACAAAGTTCAACTTTGAAACTGAAACCCTAACTATGTTAAATAACTTAACAAAGATTTTTGCATAATGAAATTTGAGTTGTCTTTACCTGTCAGCAAGAGGAGAAATCGAGCATTGAGGAAGCTATCACCAGCCTTTGCATTTTACGCAGAGGAGTATTTAAAATATATGCTGACCCTAAAAGGAAAGCAGTGTCGACAAGATTAAGTTTAATAACCCGTGACGAACCACAAGAAAACTGAACTAAAACTTTGGACAGGCCGAGAGCCAACACACAAAAAATAACCACTAGCGCAGTAAGGTACACAAGCTCAACGGTTTGCAAGCAAATACTAAGTATTGAAACCTCACAGCAACAAATACGAGCCACAGAGTAAGCAAGACAGAGAAACAGCCTCTAATGGCTGCCAAGACAATCACACAGAGCAGCCCGCAGGCCAACGAAACCCTCAGAGACAAATGACAAGAGAATAGGTTTCTAGCCCTTAAAAGTCACCAATGCATGGACGTGAGCAATCCACATGCTTCCAAATATTTGAAAGACACATGGGTTTGGTTTATAGTCATCTACGTTTCGAATCATCGAATTATTAATACAATGATATAATAACAAACTATGCACATGGCTATGGAGTGCGTATATATATTATAAACCAATGATAACTCAAAAACTATATCATTGTATACCATAGTTTCGAGGATTGTATTTTGATTAACGATTATTTCATAACATTGACCATCGGGTAAGGTTTTAACAACCTTGTCATTAGAATAATCCCAAAGTCGACCCCTGCATTAGAACTTTTCCAAATAACAATTGATATGTATACTTTGCAAAATGAAGATAAAGTATTTACATATTATATTGAAGTTCAAACTTTATTATTTGAAACCAATGGTTTAGAATAGTTATAATATATGTCGTTTGACTATAAGAGTAAAGGTATTTAAACCATGACAATTAAACAATCATAAGACTCGATCTTGGTGTAAGCTTTCACAAAAAAATATTTTGTGTACTCAACTTGCTAATGACAATAACAATGAATACTATCATTATTTACAATGACAGTTTTTGTTTGTTTGTGTTTATTTGGTTCTAGCATAGTATAGGAACCTTGGTTTTAAGGTTTCACTTGAGAGTATAAGTTCTAGTTTGTGAAATCTACCTTAGTAGATATTATCAACTACAACTTATTATCAGTGAGGCAACATGATAATAGTAGTTTTATTATGGAGTAAACCATGCACAAGGTTTGTAATTAATGGTAAGTAGTATTCCATCTTAAGACGATGTATCTAGATTACAAGAACCAAAATTATAATGTCATGGATATTTCCAGGTAGAAGATTGGTACAGGATGCAAGTAACAATTAGATTGGTACATTATGAAATAATATGATATTGTATGTTGTTACAGTATTACAAGCAGCAAAGTAATAGTTTAAGAACTGGAGTTTATAACTTGATGCTTAGCATACTTACATACAAACAACTGTTTAGTAAATTCTATGGCAAGACAAAATAGAAACATGAACTCTAATGGAAATCTTTACTATCGAGATTGATAGGAGTACTCTCTGAAATAAAGACAATACAGTTATACATAACATTAGCGTTATAAATATGTTAAAATAGAAGTAACTGTATGACGAATAATTTGAGCTCTAAGCATCTTTTGTTTCACTAAGTATGATAAAGGTAATGATTTTTGTATCTAAACTTTGAATACTATTTTAGAAACAAAAACTATAGAAAACAATTACTTTACCTCATCAGAGCTTCCTTTTAAATAATCAGTTTATTTACTAGCATAATATATGCAACAGATATACTTCTTGATACTTTATGAATTAAACTCCTACTTGTTCGATCATTACCTGTTGAACCTATAGGAATCAACAGTCCATCTGCGTTAGCATAAAGCTAAGTAAGCCCAAGTTTTCAAAGATAGATTTCACCTACTTGCCATAAAGTAAACTTATTAGTAAAGCTGAAAGAAATTTGAATGCAGATCTATCTTATATGCATTACGAAAATGAAAGCTGTATTAGTTACCATAATACGAAATTGATAAATACTAATTGTGAGACTGTTTCATTTTCCACTAACCGTTAGTATTTAGTAGACTGCGTATCCAGACATTTTATGTTATTTTAAAAATTTTAAATTTTTATGAAATTTTGGGGTTATGATAATCATCAACAAATATTTTTGGGTGTTAAAATCATTTATATTAGGAAAAACATGATTTATCCTTATACATATTATAATATTCCCCATAATCATTGAATTGCTCCTTAGAACAAGAAGAAGAAGCACACGAAGAAGATGCATTGTAGGAAAAGCTAGAAGCAAAAAGTGCATGTCAATGAGAAGAAGATTTAGAAGAATAATCAAGATTGTTGTTGTACTTGTTTATTTCCACTTCCAAGGATTCTATTTTCTTGAAACACGTAGATTCCACATGACCATCGCACCCTCAAAAATTGCATTATCGTTCAATATTCTTACCCTTTTATTTAGCAACTTTATTACCATTAGGTGTAGGAGCTTGTTGTGAAGGTTTGAGACCCTCTCTTTTCTTATTGTTTCAAGGGTGTTACTTATTTGGAGACTTGGATTTATCCTTATGTTAAGATACTAAGGCATTATTAGATGTACTTGTAGTGCTAATTAGTCAAAGATGCAAGAGCTTATCTTGTCTATAATCAAAGAATGACTAAAATATTCAATACCAAGATCTGTATTAGTAGTCCCTAGAGATTCTCCAGTGGATTTGAAAGTAGATACAAAAAATAATAATAAGGACCAAGCTTGCAACTGAACATGTCGCAATAGAGATTGTGGAATTAGAAAATGTAGTGCAAACAATTGTGGATGAAATAACATAGTTTTCGGGGAGCTTGGTACAAGACGAGCAGTTGCACCAACTGGATGTGCAACCTTAGCGAAGCAGATGCACAGTTGACAATGTCAGGGGGATCACTCAAAAAAATGCCCCCACTTGCATAAGTGACCAAGACAACAAATCTAAAAGAGTTGCAGCAGCACATTAACAAGGCATGTACAAGGCACCAGTGGAGTTCAACACACTTCGATGAACTGCAGGGTACAACAGAGAAATTGGCGCTCAACTCCATGGATGAAATCATGAATACCAAGTCAAAGTTGAGAAAAGTGCAACAAATGAGTGAAGAACATCCTATGGAACATGAAGTGGAAGAGTGTGCAACACTCATGGAAAAGGTCAAGGAATTCGTCGATCAAGTCAGAACATAATATATGACTTCAAGACAAAGTTCAATGCACTATTTGCTTTCAGCTGACGTGGCTCGAGGACGAGCCACAAGTTTGTGTTGGGGGACTGTTGGAGAGGTGTTGGAGCATGTAAAGTACACTATCGCCACTAATATGAAGGATGTCAACAAAGATAAAATTCAACTGCGACAGAGGATGAAATCGACAAACTAGGATATTTTGGTTGAGTTAGTTCAAAATTGGTCAAGTGGACCATTTTGTAACAACCTAGTGAGCCTATAAGTAGAGTTAGAATTGTAAATTAAAATGGCATCTTTTGATCATCTTTTGGCTCAGAAGTAATCAACTGAGGAATGTTTTATCTTTTGTGATTCATTTCTGGTATTAGTGTTATGAACACTTTGTCTTACAAAGTGAATTTGATCAACATTTTGGCAGTTTAAGTTGTAATGTCTTGGTTTTGTGAAATGTGTTGTTTTTGAAGATGGTTTAACTATGAATTATGTATTTTTTTCATTATTTGAATTAAATATATGATGGATTAGATGAATTGATGAATGGTTATGCTACATCTATGCTTTCCCTTTAACTTTGAATTTCTGGGTAATGTTGCGATTAGATAAAAGATAGTGCAAATTCCTCTTCCCACTATGAAAACTTGGTTCATGTAGCCCTCCTTTAGACATCTCAGGTGAGTCTACACCTTCTCCACAGGTGTTGTAGGAAAGGGTAAATCCTTTCTGGGTCAATGCTTAGGGAGTACGTGTCGGTATTTGTTGACAATAGTGTGAAGTGAACCACTATCGACATAACTTTATCAGCAGCCTTCTTGCATGATCTTCCCATTTTGTGATAAGCTTCATACATTCTTCTATTGTATGAGTTTTGATGCGGAAATAGGTACACCACGGTCTTTTAGACAAAGGAAAATCCAAAACCAAATGAATAACTTAATTAGAATTGTAATATTGCAGTGAAATTGTGCAAGCACCTCCCCTTTTGGATCCAAAACGTCCTCTTCTTGCTCTAAATCCTCCTCCATTTCCTTCTCCTCTAGTCTCCTGATTTTAATCTGAAACTTGAAATATAAATCGGTATAGCTTCTCTATGAGGGAATATAAGGATCTACACTTTTGATTAATATGTGTCATCGAACCACAAAATTGATAGTAGATTGTTTTAGGTGCTGAATAATACTTCTAATACATAGGGAATAGTCATGGTGTGTGACCGATTGATCTACAAGCTTCACAATAGTCATTAGAATTACTTGTCAAGGGTTCTAGATATGACAACCTTCCTACATAATGAAATGGATTTCTCACAACAATTTGTGCAACTTCCACACTAGGTCCAGTATTGAATGCTCCTACTAGAATAGCTTATACTCCTTTCATCCTTATATATTTAGAAGCATGATATCCTTATGTCTTGTAGCTAGTGCACCATACCTATGGCTACGGTACTTTTGGTGTATTCAGATTTTGGATCACCTTAGTTATTTTTGCTATTTTGTGATGTACTTGTTACAATTCACCAGAAGAGGATAAAGTTCCTATCCCCATTCCCATTGATTATAGATATTTTTCCATGGATTCAATTTTTATTACTTTCTCCAAAGACACCTTTGGGGAGGTTGTTACCTGTGTGATAAGGGCATATTTATCAGTAGAAAAAACCATTTAATAAACCATTCTTTGTGATGAGCTTCATGTATTGAGTATGTGGCTTGGATAACACATCTCTAAACCACTCTTCATATGCCCAGGATGATTCTCTAGGTCTTTGTTGAATTTATGTTAGTTCTGCAACTCCTTGCTGCTCTAATTTAGGTCGCAAGAACTCATCCAAGCATATGTTCTTGGTTTCTACCAATGTAGGAGTTGACATGTTTAGAACCTAAATTTCAACAAGTCTCACATACCATATGATAATTCTCTGCCACAAAGGGTTTTATGGAATTCTACCAATTTGGATGTTGCTAGAGTTTCCATGGAATTCCATATTGATTCACATAAAAACTAATGTTGCACTATATCATCTTCTATGTTCCCAAAATACTTTGGGAACCTCAACAAAGGTCTTCCTAGAATTATTTTCATATTTTTTGTACTTGGTTTTGTAGCTAGTGTTGCTACCAATATAAACCCTTGGGGTCTTATTTGTACTACAAGACTTCTACTAGTTTGTTAAGAACTACTATTGCTTCCTCCTACTTATGAGATGCTTTGAGAACTATTATTATTACTATTTAGCTAACTATACCACAACAATTGGAAAACAAGATTGTAAGAGTTTGTTAGCAAAATTTGTAGGTGTGTATGGGGATGAGTCAAGGGAATTCTTGCTTTGTTGCTTCCAATTCCTTATTTAATGAGGGGTTCAATTTCTAGAGTACTTCCATTTTTTGCATATCCTAAGAGTTCTTGATGATCCTCTTTTGCAGTCAATAACGATTTTGGAATTAGTTGAAACACTTCGTTACGTGAAAAATGGTTTTCATAATCTTTCCTTCCACTAGTTTCTTCCCTCCAGCTTCCTATTTATGGGATGTATGGCATGTCCATCCCTTCGTCTCTTAGATTGGTGCTAATTAGTTCCTCTCTTGACTTGATCTTACGTAGAGCCTCTTGAGTTTCTTCAATATCCTCCCAATTCTTTACATTTTCTTCTAGTTGTGTGCTTCTTCTTTGTGATTCCATTAATTGGTCTTTCAACCTTTTTTCTTTGATTTCTATTTTTTTTTTCTTATTATTGATATAGACACTATTCAATTGTAGTATTTATTTTAGCATCCAAATCTGCAAAAGGATTTGATTGATAGAAATAAATTTATTAAACAATAGAGGTATTATATACGTCAAGCGCCATGATTTATATGGTTTTTATATTGGACAATGCATTTGAAATAGCACTTATAATACAGAGTGTTTCTATCCATGCACTTTATGTAGTTTCCTCTTAAGAATACATATATGCATGAATGTTAGCCAATTAAGATATACTCATGGCGTGACTGTGCGTAGAACTTGGAACTCTAGATACATTATTGGGGGTTGTTACTATCAATGGAAAACATGTTAATGCATAAATAAAATTATGTAATCCAATGATATTATTGAAATACTCAATCATGAATGTTATAAGTTTGTTACATAGCAAAGTATATTTATTGTTTAATGTTGTTTTTCTCTCAACCCTATCTCTTTTCACCTTCAACTATTTCTTCAAATTCCGAATCTCTATGTCCATGGTCATGAGATGAAAATCCACTAAAAGAATATTTATGCTCCTTATGCATTATTTGTTTCATAGATATCCTCATGCTGGAAGCAATGATGCAAGTTATTTTTTTTATTGAATGATATGCAATGACTACAATCCATTTATTTTGTAGAAATAACTGTTATAATTTCACTTTCACAAAGCCACCAAAAACATAACAATCTTTGAATTCCATGTTAATCCCATCGCATTATATGAATTAAATATATTATTGGCCTCTTTATTTTAATGGCTATGATTCCATAGTTTTGGTAGAAGTATGGAGCTCATTCATCTTGACTTAATAATGAGATTAGGAATGTTATTTATAGGAACTTCAACAAGGAGACATGGAACTTTCTATCCATACTTTCATAGTATAATGGAATACATGTCAAATCCCTAAAGCATTGGGACTTCATACATACTAATCAATTCCCTATATTGGATTCAATCCAAAAATGGAGCAAGAACCAAAAATTTCCTTTGGAACAAAATACACAGTTCTTGTGGTAAGGATAAGCATATAACATACCAATGGTTGAGGGGGGTATACAAAGCTCATTTTCCAATCTTGTTTTGTTTCCTGCAGCTGGTTCATCTAGGTAGGTTTACGGTAGGTTGGGCCTCCCAATATTGCTTATTTAGAATGGGTTGAGCTTCCTTATGCGCTTGATCCCATCTCACTACTTACAACTAAGGAAGAATTGAAAATCCATAGCTCTAACTTGTTCTCAACACCCTTGGATTGGTTGGAGGTGTTGTAAAATCATATTCCATATTAGACCTTGCACTGGTAGAAACAAAAGGGGGAGGTATATATGCCTGATGATATTGGGGGATATGGATGTTTGTGAGGTCTTGTCTTCAATTTGGTCCAATTATTTGGAAATCCTCCTACTTTTCCCGATCTTGTTTCCAGTCATGCCCACCGTTTTTTTCCTCCCTCAATCATTTTCTATTGTCTGTTGTAGCTTTCTTTGTTCCTTTCCCTGCCTTGCCCCTTGTTTTTGGTGCTCTTTTTATTTCCTTTCTTTCTATATTTGGATCCTTTCCTGCCTTCATTTTTCAGGTTCTAGAATCCTTGCTACTTTATTCTCCTTTTCCAATTCCTTTTTTTTAAAATATTGCATCTATTTTTTCTTATATTTTGTCTTAACCAATAGTTTGATGTAGTATTCTAGAGTAAGTATCTATGAAATCCTTCTTAATCAAATATAATATGTTGTTCTTGTCAATTTTGGAACTACCATTATCTCCCTTTGTAGGATTAATAATTAACCGAGTACCATTGTGCCTACCTCAATCAATGTGAGGATCATCTTGTAGTAATACTTCATCCACATTTTCTTCTTTAGCTTTCACTTCACTGTTTGCACTATGTTCTTGTACATCCCCTTCATCGACATAATAACGGGAAACTTGGTTGTTGACAATAGATGGCAGCGAAGGCGTGTTAAGGTTTTCATTATTGGTGTATATGATATATGTCTATTCATATTCATCATTGCTTCATATACCCCTGAGGTCGTGATATTTGAGTTGAAAATGTTGGTTTCTTAGTGTTGCTTCCTAGTGGTTTGCCACCATCAACCACATTCAGATTGGCAATGACATTATGATTTTGCTCTGCAAAATATGCAATTGTTTCATATGATCCAACAACTTTATTGTTCTTCGTAGTTGTTTCATGAACATGTTTTGGAGAAACTATATGTTTTTCATTTGATACAGTAACCTCATTATTATTGACAACCAGTTCATGGTCATATTGAGTAGCACTAACATATTTAGCATTGTCACCCAATGTCTAGTAGTGTTTGTTAGACAGGGATAAATTTTTTTCTACAACATCTACATATTCATTGTCATGTACATCAAAGTCTTGGCTACAAATAGTATCACAGAGAATAACATTAGAATTAAGTGGCCAAATTCCAATCCACTTAAATCCAACATTGATATTTGAGGGTGTGAGATCCCTTTTAAAATATTTACTTCCACTTTCGGTTAATTCAAACCTCTTGATATCCATACCTAGGTTCTTTTCCATCTATGTCGCTCTCTCAGACATGAAGAAACACTTGAAAGGCCCAAACACACTAACATCAAGATGCTTTAACTTGTGAGTAGTATGTGAGGCAAGGTCAACAAGTCAATTACCAACTTGTTTTCCTCAATATTATGTACAAATATGTGACTACCATGTCCATAAAAAATAAATGAGTGGTTATTTTTAGGTGAAATACCACTAGGTGTAGATCTTACAAAGTGACAAATCCAATTCAAAAACAATTCTTTAGTCATTCATGCATGCATATGTGCGCCCATGCATGATGTTGGTTCACAGTTCTAGATATAGTTTTTTAGTTGTATATATCCCTTGAATAGATAAAATATAGGATTTGATGCACCTATTGCATTTACACAAGACATAATGGTTATCCAATCCCTACTCTTGGGAAAACATTTTGGCACATTCTTGCTCCCTCTCTTAGAAACTACACACATGCCATAATTCCTCCTTGCTTGTAAACCTATTCCATCACAGTTTCATATATGTTTTGGTCTGTAGGCATGTTTCTCATACACATTGGATATTGTGTCATAGAATTTGGAGAAGACTATAGGACATAGCTTTATAGTTCTGTCTATATCCAGTCCCTTTGTAGTTTATAACACAAGTTTTGGATGTCGTTTTTTGAACCCTAACCACCATGATTTCTTGGGGAATCCATATATGAATGGATTTGCCCTGCCTTGAAGTATTTCAACAATAGTGGATTTTAGATGTATTAATTCCATCCCATGGACCATTCTAACCATTTCCTTGCACCAAAAAAACACTTATTCCTCCCCTTATGCAGTCATCACTATAAGAGGCCCTTTCTGCTTTGCATGAATGAGACCATCTATCCAATAATGCACTAATGTGGGTGCAATCCCATGTTTTTTGGTAGTTGTTATGATATAACATCCATTGAATTAATTATAGATCATTAATTGCATTCATCATATCCTCTTCAGTCCATCCTATGATGAAATTGATATTCTTGGTTGCACTTAAATCTTGCACTGAGGTTTTCTATGGAACAACACCATCACCCAATGTCTCATTATGCTTGTTAACATCCCCAATATGATTGTTGTTACCAAAAATGTGGGTGGGTCTTCATATGAGGAAGTGCATTGTAGTTGTGCACCCCCAGTAACTTGCCTCCTTGACCTCCTTGTATGAGCAATGCGATTGACTCTTGGCATGACTGCAAATACCTGTAGAGTAATGGCACACTCCTATACACATGCATGATCTATTTCAATGTCATTGCAACAATTGTCATAGTGTTCTTTTATCTTCATTATCTACATGAAGCTAATTTAATTTGTGTTTTTTGTTGCACAAAGTAAATTATGTAACCCTAATAGCATGTTCATAGTATTATGGTATATTCATTATTTGCATGGAGATATTGTAATCTAAGTTTATGTTTGTGCACAAAGAAATTACGTAACCCTAGTTGTATGATGGGAATTGATATTTTCAAGTGGTATGAAATTACAAGTTTTATGAACTTATAGTCAAAATCGTCATTGAGGACTTTATATGATTATATATGTGAATGATGTGTTTACTTGCAGTTTTCTTATCAGTTTATAATCAAAAGAATTAATTTGTTAATGTAGGTTTCATATGATTGCATATATACTCTAACATATCCTCATATACTCTAACAAGAATGGAGCAGAAAATACTCTTAACATCAATTGATAGTAATGTAGATCATATAGACTGTTAATACCTTATATGAAAAAACCTCTTATGGACTACTTGTTGATAGTGATCATAATTATTTTGACAAACCATTCTCTTTTGGCAGTGTTGCTAATGAGTACAAAATTATGGAATGCAAATACGGTAGATTGTGGGATGTTTGTTTCATTTTATATATTTGTGTTGTTGGATTTGATTGGATACTGTCATTGGCATGGATCATAAGCTCAAGTTTGTGAATGAGTATGTAGGATTGATTTTAGTCTAATTCTATGCTTCTAAACAATTTAATTCTTGATTTAAATAAGTTAATGGGTTGGGTATCATTTATTGCATTGGGAGGGTTGAGTAGTTGAATTTTTTTGTGGGAGAAGCTGGCCTCCAAGATACTGTAATATTTATAGGTGGGGATCTATGTTGTGTAGGTGTGGATGTGTGCCAAGATGGGTTGGGATGCCAATTGTTTATGTCTTCTTCATAGGTCATTCATTGGGTCTAGACTTATTAAGGATATATTCTTGTAGATTGTATTATGTAAGTGGTTGTAATGTTTGATAACATCTCCAAGATTCTCCTTATGAGAACATAACTTGCTAGGGTAGGGACAAGATCGTTTGATAGGCGGATCTATCAATTATGTATAGTTGTATTTTAAAAAAAATTATTGTATTTTGGTATTTATTTAATTAAGTTAATGCTAACATTTACTAGGGTTTACATGGATTTGTATTGGTAGATTCATGGGACGGGTTCTATGACCACTATTGGTCCCCACAGTCCCTCCCCTATAAATGTATAAATACTAACACCAACACTTCAACAACCACTAATGGGAATCATATTAAAACTGATTTTTTTTATTACTTAAAATCATTTTAAAAATATTTAAATTTTTAATTACTTAAATTATTTTAAAATGTGTGTGTGTGTGTGTATTAAACTCATACATATTATTAATTTAAAAATATTTTTTATTATAATTTAAATTTATTAAAAATAAAATAATATTAACAAATTAACAACAAACTTTTAATTAAATCAAAGTGAAATCTAGTTGATGAACTTTAGTTAAGAATGTCATTAAAAACATCTCCTTATTTTACAAACATTATTATGGTCACATTTCATGTTTTAGTTTGATAATTATGATCCCATTCTTGGGGGATTTAACCATGTTCATGTACTTATAATTAATTGAATATTTCAAGTAAAATTGATATCCTTTACTATGATATTGCTAAACCATAATTTCTAACAACAAAATTATTAATCTATTCAAACTATAAAAATATTTACACACAAACTCTATCAATATTCTTCAACATAATCATTTTAGATTTTATATATACATAATAAATACAATTTTGTTACTATGTTCAAGTAACAAAGATACCATTTAGTTTTGTGTTACGATGTTACGATGTTTCGTGTCACTATGTTTCATGTTTTAGTTTGGAATTTTGAGCTTATCTTTCCGCAAAGCATTTAATCATGTTCAAACACTTGTAATTAATTGATTATTCCAAATAAGAATGATAACCTTTATTACTAACCTTGTTAAACCATATTTTCATACTAATCTTACTAAACCATATTATCTGACTACAAAATTGTGAATCTTGTCAAAATTTAAAAACATTCACACATAAACTTTATTTGTCTTCCTCAACATAATCATTTATATATATTATATATGAAAAATATTTTATTCAATTAGAATAACATAGACTATCCAAAAGGACTTACATAAGGTTGTCTGTTAGGACTTACATACAGATTCTATTGATTATGTCATACATGCATAAGACTTGTCTTCGTCTTGTATTGCTATTTCCCTTTACATATTTCATTCATTTCATCAAAATCCAAAGATTTTCCTCCTAAGTATATATTATCAATTTTTTTTCAAAAAACCAGTGATCTAGATCTATACATGCTACTCCTTGACCTATACATCTATGTATTCTTGTACCTCTATCAAACCTAGCTCCATGGCTAAATCCATTTTAGATTAACCATCCACGTCTGCATTTAGTTCCTTGTAAATGTGAGAAAAAGAGATGTTCTCAAAAGCATTTTTCAAATCACATTTTGTTGACACAAGATGTTGAATATGGGGAGTTACAATCTGTATTTGCTTCCTTTCCCAATCCATTACCATATTTGAATCTCCAAAAAGTTTCATTTTTTTACACCTTTGATGTGGGCCACCTTGAGGACATCCCAGACTACTGCAATCTTAGTCTTGTTGTTGGTTCCTCATGTTGGATCATACTTTATGACAATCTTGGAATCTTATATCAAGAAAATAACTCCTCCAACACCTTCAAGAGGAGGTGTGCCTTGAATACCACCATCTAAGAATGCCCACAAGAAACTCTTATCTAGACTTGGAGGAATAATTACATGTTGTTTGGTGGGTTTTAGATATAGTTTATAGTCGTGATACTTCTGCACCACCAATGCAATTGTTACTTCCATATGGATCCATATTTCCTTAAATATAACATATTTTCGAGCTCCTCATATGATAAACAAACAACATTGGGAAGGAATAAAAAACACCTACCACTAATTCTTTCCATAAATTTTGAGCGCTTTTTTCCAGTGTGATGTTCCTCTTACATATATTTGTGTTTCTTAACTTTTTTCCAGCAAATTCCCAAGATGAAATATACATAAGGGAAAGAACTAAAAATATGAGCATTGGATTCATCCCGATTCCTTGGAATTACATAGAACACACACACTCGGTCCCTGCCAGCCTCTTTTTTTCAAATTTTCCCGCGATAAAATTTTATTTCATAATGAAATCCAAAGTGTTAGCTTTGCCTTTAAAGGGCTTGAATACTTCCATGGCCGCCTCAACCAAACCTTTGTCGAATCATCTCCATTAGTTGTATTCTTGGTCCAGGGAAACCCATCCAAGCGAACAAAACTCAATACAAGCTTGTTTACATATCTATTCCAAACTTCTACTTCCTCTCCAAATAGGACTAGGTCTTGCGAGGATTAGTTTCCAAAACCATTCTTCCACTGAAGAACTAGGGTACTATGTAACACCCCAGTTTTCACCACGTTGCATTAACATATGTGATGTAAATATTATATGAAATCATGGCAAGGAGATTAAGGCCAAGGCCCTGTCACTGATTGATGTTTGGATATAGGAAATCATGGTTGATGCTTATGGTTTCTGTGCTAAGTCAAGAACATTTGTAAACATCATGTAAATATGAAAATTAATGAAAAACCCACAGCCAACTATGTCATTGTAGCAAATAATGAGATGGGACCATGATTTTCCTAAGGATAAGGGGGGGTGGGAATGTTAACCTTGAACATGTTTGGGGAAAATCCATGTGTCAAGGGGAGAACCCATCAGAACTGTCAAATACCCTCTTTCTTGTCTTTTTCTTCCTAACCATTTATTCTACTAGAAAGTGGTTGAGGTAGTTATTGCTTGGAAAAGGAAGAGTATGGGAAATTTCAAATGGGGCAGAGCACCCAATTATGGAGTGTCGTGTATTGCTTGCAGGGACAAGAAAACACCAGAACCGTATGTCAGTCTAACCCATGCATTCATGTATAGTTTTCCTACTCTCATGTTTTGAGTGCTACAGGGGCATTCATTCATCATTCATTCAATCATTCATTCATCACCTTCACTCCCCAGTCATCATGTAGAGGCGGCAGAACAATAGAGATTTTTCTATGTGTGTATCCTTCATGTTCTACAAGTGTGGTTTTCCTAGACATTGTGGTATTTGCTGTATTGCATTGTTATCCTAAACTATAGAGCATATGAGACCCTGGTAATCATGTTCAGAGTAAGCCTGTGATGTAGAAGTGTCCCTGTGGTTGTTGTGTTGTTAACCCTAGTTCGGGTCTGACTGTGTGTGAGACTTAAGAATGGGAGAGACATAGAATGTGCTTGATAAACCTGGTGTGGAACCTCACAGTAAGTTATGAGTGGCTGGTGAACCTGCCATGCACATCCTAAAGAGCACTAGAAGGGAAGGTGTAGCCTGAGGGAATGTGGAGCAAAGAAGGGGACACTTCCTTGTGTTGGGTGTGTAGGAAGAGGGGGATCTAGGCCAGATAGATCTTGTGAAGGTGTCCTTACCTCCGAAGATGAGATCACAAGATTAGCAGTTCTTCCTGCCCATTTCCTTAGAAGCCCGATAAACCCAACAGGAAAGATGACTTGGTTGGTAGCCTATTAAACCCATCTGTTGGCTTGGTTGTGTCTGTTGCACCTGACCTTGTGAGTAACCTTTGGCTGGACCGTCTGTTAAACCCAATTGTGAATGTTGGATTAGCTGCATACAGTCTATTAAACCCATATGTTGGATGGACTGGTCCTTAAGGTGAAAATTCGATTGACTATGAACAGTCTTTGAAACCCAACTGTGAGATGGCTTGGCAGAGTGTCCTGTGAAACCCATCTATGGGATGTTTTCCCTTACAGCCTGTGAAACCCAACTGTGTTGGATTGGTTGAGTTTGATTGCATCCTTGGCTATGTATGATTCTGCTAGTGTTCCCTTATCCCTGTAGGAAATTATGCCCAGCTCGGGGGTGGCAGTGTTGCTAAGAGATTAAGGAGCATACTAGCCTATGGTTGGGTGAAAATTTGCAGCAACATAGCTGGTTGCGGGACAAGATTTCTTCAAGATAAGTGTTCTTGTCTACATAATTCTTTGTAACTATGATTCTTGCATTGTATTTGCCTGATGTAATGTGATGAACATGTTGCTATGTTGAGTTATGCATCGTTCCCTGACTAACTGCAACTATAGGCATCTATGTATGTTTTTCCTTCAATGCCTTTTACTAAGTTCCAAGGTAGATTGGCCAGTTTGGTAATGGCCTGAATGATCAGATCAATCCAAGAATTCAGTTGAAAAGTTGGGTTTTCTCCTAGAAATCCTCATTTGTGTAGTTTGCAGGAATTAAGTATTTTGCAGGATGTGGGATGCGGAATGTCGTTTCACAGATTTTCCTTCTGCAACTTTCCTTCCACAACTTGTGGGATGAGGGATGTGGGATCACAGTGTTGCAATTTATGTATTTCCAATCCCGCAAGTTAAGTTTCCTGCATCGTCGATCTTCGTGGGATGATTCTCCACCGTTGATCTGTTTCTGATGTGGGATGTAGGGTAGGAGTTGTGGAAAGTTTTATTGCAATAGTTTTGTAACTTTTGAGCCCGCAAATCAAGCTTTCTGCACCATTGATTTTGCAAGTGGTTTCTGATCCATTGATTTATTTCTATCTGCGGGATCACCTGTGATCATTGATTTTCCTTCGCATTTTCTCTTTGTCGTTCGATCTCCTCTGATATCCTTCCTTGCATATCATTGGATTTATCCATGTAAGATGGGAGGGATCGTGACAGTGTTGGAAATGTTGAAATGTGCTTCACGGCCATGCCCTATGTTCGATGAACAGTGAAGGTTCTCGATGAAATTTTTAATTCCACATGATAATGGGGCATGACTACGTCACAGTGTTGTATTAGAGCTATGGGTTGCAGCATTGGGCCTGGATGGGATGGAGAGCAGTCAAGAGTACCCTCTGATACCAACTTGTAGTACACTACAGTATGGTATCAGAGTTGCGGGTTGCGACATTGGGCTGCATGGGCCAAGTGACAGTAAGTAAATATTTTTGATTTTGAATTACTGTGTATCTGACAAATGGTGTTGGTAACACATTTTACAGAGTCATAGTACATTTTGGAAAAGTAAGTTGTGGTTCAGCCATGAGAACCCATGACGGATGTGATGCTCAGGATTCCTATGAGTGTGCGTGAGATTCCATTGGGGAAAATGTCTGAGTTGGAAATGATGACATAGAGTCTAATGGAAGGAGATCCCAAGAGACACTGCCAGATATTGCAGCCACCATGAGAAGCTTGATTAAAGCCCAGGAAAAGCAACATCAGTTGAATGTTTCTATGTTGTATATTTTTACAGACTTGCAAAGAAGGATATACTCTGAGCAGGGTACAGTGAAACCTGAAGGAAGTAAGAGAAGTACTAGAAGAAGAAGAAGAAGAAGAAGGACTTCTAGTAAGTCATCTAACTCAAAGGATTCTAGTGGGGATTCAAGCTCTTCTTCTCATAAGGGAAAGAGAAAGAGTCCCCACATGGATCGCACTTGGGATGAATTTAAGAAGGCTAAACCCCCTATGTTTGATGGCGAGGTAAAGACAAGATAAGAGGTCAAAGCTTGGCTTCATGGGATAAAGAAGTACTTCCAAGTTCAGTATTATTTGGGAAACATGAAGGAAAAGGTTTCCATATTCAATCTAAATCGAAGGGCATCCATTTGGTGGGATCACTTCAAGCAAGTAAGGAAGATCAATGAAAGGAGACTTAAGTGGAAACAATTCCAGAAGTATTTCAAGTGGAAATACCTCTCTGAGAGATACTATGATGACAAGATCAAAGAATTCCATGAGCTGAGACTCAGAAAGCAGGCCATGGAAGAGTATGCGAACAGGTTCCTAGAACTGTTGAGATATGTCATGTACATCAAAGATGAAAAAGTGAAAATTTAGCGTTTCCTGAGTGGATTGCCTTAGTATTACAAAGACAGAATCAAGTTTTATGAACCTAGAACTCTTGAAGAAGCAATAAGGAAGGCTAAGTATTGCTATGAACAAAGCAAGGGGAAACCTAATTATCATAAGTCATGGAAAGATGAGAATAATGAGGTGTTTGACCAAAGGAAGAAAGGTTTCAAACCTTCTTGCTTTAAGAATCACCAAAGGCAGCCATCACAAGCTGAGAAGTAGCCAGCTAGAGTGATGGGAGAGAAACCAAGAGATCCACAGTAGAACATAGAACCTTTCCAATGTTGGAGATGTGGAGGACCCCACATGCACAAGAATTGTCCACTCGAGAATGAGAGTGCAAGGTCAGCTTATAACATTCAAGAAGCACAAACAATGGGTCAAGTAGTAAGGGTCGTCCCTAGGATTTATGCAACATTGGAGGACCGCCGGGAAGACCACCAATCCACTGTGGTTGAAGTTGCAAGTAAGATTGTTGATCAATATGTTTTTATCTTGATTGACCCTAATTCTATTCATAATTACATTACTCCTACATTAGTGGAGATTTATTCCTTTAAGAAAGTAAAGCATAACAAATCTTGGTTAGTTCAATTAGCCACTAGAACTAAGAGAAAGGTTAGTGAAGTGATAGAGAAATGTCCATTGAGTATGAATGGATTGGTCACTTGTGTAGATCTAAATGTTCTACCACTTGGTTCCTATGATGTTCTCACTGGGATGGATTGGTTAAAATCTCACAAAGTAAATCTTGACTATTACAATAAGGATTTTGAGTGCTTGGATGAAGAAGGAAACTCAAGGATTGTGAAAGGCATTCCAAAGGTGATTTCTATGAGGCAGGTCTCAGCAATGTAGTTGAAGAAGTTCTGTAGGAAAGGTTGCCAGTTGTATGTAGCTCATATTTTAGAGGCAATAGAGAGTGAAACTCCTAGGTTGGAGGACTTTCATGTGTTGCAGGAATTCAAGGATGTGTTTCCTGATGAGATTCCAGGGCTTCCTTCAAAGAGGGACATTGATTTCACAATTGAACTTGTGCTAGTAGCAGCACCAGTGCCCAAGACACCTTACAGAATGAGCATGCTAGAAATGTTAGATCTGAAGATGCAGCTGCAAGAGTTGTTGGAGAAGAAGTATATCAGACCCAGTGTGTCTCCTTGGGGGGCACCAGTTCTGTTTGTAAAAAAGAAATATTTTGTGGTGTGTACCGATGCATGTGGTCATGGGATTGGAGGAGTCCTTATGCAAGACAACCACGTTGTAAGTTATGAATCAAGAAAGTTGAAGGAGCATGAGAAGAACTATGCTACTCATGATCTATAGCTTGCAGCCATATTAGATGCTCTCAAGATGTGGAGGCATTACTTGATGGGCAGAAGATTTGAGTTAAGGACATACCATTGTGATCTGAAGTACTTGTTTGATCGGCCTACTCTAAATGCTATGCAACCTAGATGGCTGGAGTTTTTATCTGAGTTTGATTTTGAAATTGAGCACATAAAAGGAAGGGAGAATAAGGTAGTTGATGCACTTAGCAGGAAGGTGCAGGAAATGCATGTGGCATCTCTTAGTATTTTCCAATCAGATTTGAGGCAACAGATTGTTAATAATACTACTAGAGATGAATTGTATGTGCAGGTCAAGGATAAATTTCAGTAGCAAAGTCTTGAAAAGAGGTATGAGGGATATAAATTGGAAGAAGATGGACTTCTTACTTATAAAGGCAGGATTTATATTCCAAATGTAGCAAATATGAGGAGAGTTTTTATGGATGAGATCCATCAAGCTCAGTATTCTAGTCACCCAGGATATCAAAAGACAATTGCTACAACCAAAAAGCAGTATTTCTGGCCAAGGATGAAAAGGGAACTGGCTGAGTATATTTCAAGGTGCATGGAATGTCTGCAGGTAAAGGTTGAGCATCAACACCTTGCAGGTTTGTTACATCCTTTGTCGGTTCCAGAATAGAAATGGGAAGTTATTTCCATGGATTTTATTATAGGATTTCCAATGACCTGGAGACAACCTGATTCCATCATGGATGTGGTGGACAAGTCGACAAAGGCAACAAATTTTATACTAGTTAAGTCTACACATAAGACTGATGACATTGCAAAGATCTTCATGAAGGAGATTTTCAAATTGCATGGATTGCCTAAGGCAATAGTCTCTGACAGAGATGTCAAGTTCACTTCCAATTTTTGGAATGGTTTGTTTGCAGACTTGGGTACAAAGCTAAAATTCAGCACCGCGTACCATCCTCAAATTGATGGTCAGACAAAGAGAGTTAACCAAGTGCTTAAAGACATGCTTCGCATGTATGTGATGGACAAACCAACCAAGTGGGAATATTATTTACACTTGGTAGAGTTTTCTTATAATAATGGATAGCAAGGATCCTTGGGGATGAGTCCATATGAAGCTTTGTATGGGAGAAGGTGTAGGACACCGGTGACTTGGGATAATCCAGTGAACAGGATTGTGCTTGGTCCATAATTACTCAAGGAAATGGAGCAAGAGGTTGTAAAGATCAGGCAGAATCTAAAAGCAACCCAGGACAGACATAAAAGCTATGCTGATAAGCATAGGGTGAACCGAGAGTTCAGTATTGGGGATCATGTTTACCTCAGAGTGAGGGCAAGGAAGAGTTCCTTGAAGCTTGGAAGTTGTGCCAAGTTGGCACCTAGATATTGCAGGTCATTTGAAGTGCTTGAAAGAATAGGGCCAGTTGCATACAGACGTGCATTGCATGCTAGCACTAGAGCTCATAATGTTTTTCATGTTTCTTTGCTTAATAAATATGTACATGATCCTAACCATGTGATATATTGAGATGTGATTCAGGTGGAACCCGAGGGAGAGTTCTAAATCTATCCAACTTTCATCCTCGACAGGAAGGTCACCATGCTCTTGAATCGAGCCATAGGGAAGGTAAAGGTCCAATGGGAGCACTACGGTCCTGAAGAGGCTACGTGGGAGCTGGAGGATGCCATCCGATTGGCACATCCATTTTTGTTCAATTAAGCGAAGCACAAAGGCGGTACCAGTGTAGCATTTTTGTTCAAGTTTTGTAAATCACTTAGGACAGTGCTATTGAAGGGGGAGGGGAACGTAACAACTCGGTTTTGACTCTGTTTCATTAACATATGTGATGTAAATATTATATGAAATCATGGCAAGGAGCTCAAGGCCAAGGCCTTGTCACTGATTGATGTTTGGATATAGGTGATCATGGTTGATGCTTATGGTTTCTGTGCTAAGTCAAGCACATTCGTAAACATCATGTAAATATGCAAATTAATGAAAAAACCATATCCAACTATGTCAATGCAGTGAATAATGATAGGGGGGCATGATTTTCCTAAGGATAAGGGGGGGGATGTTAACCCTGAACCTGTTTGGGGAAAAGCCATGTGTCATGGGGAGAACCCATCATAATTGTCAACTACCCTCTTTCTTGTCTTTTTCTTCCTAACCATTTATTCTACCGAAAAGTGATTGAGGTAGTTATTGCTTGGAAAGGGAAGAGTATAGGAAATTTCGAATGGGGCAGAGCACCTAGTTCTGGAGTGTCATGTATTGCTTGCAAGGACAAGAAACCATAAGAACCATATATGTTAGTCTGACCCATGCATTCACACCTGGTTTTCCTACTCTCATGTTTTGAGAGTTGTGGGGGCATTAATTCATCATTAATTCGATCATTCATTCATCACCTTCACTCCTCAGTCATCGTGTAGAGGAAGCAGAATAGCAGATCTTTTTCTGTGTGTGTATCCTTCGTATTCTGCAAGTGTGGTTTTCCTAGACATTGTGGTATTTGATGTATTGCAGTGTTATCCTAAACTACAGAGCATATGAGACCCTGGTACTTGTGTTCAGAGTAATCCTATGATGTAGAAGTCTGCCTGTGGTTGTCATGTTGTGAACCCTAGTTCGAGTTTGACTATGTGCAAAAATTAGGAATGGGAGAGATGTAGAATGTGCTTGATAAACCTAGTGTGGAACCTCACAATAAGATAAGAGTTGATGGTGAACCTGCCATGCACATACTGAAGAGCACTAGAAGGGAAGGTGTATCCTGAGGGACTATGGAGCAGAGAAGGGGACACTTCCTTGTGTTGGGTGTGTAGGAAGAGGGGGATCCAGGCCAGATAGATCTTGTGAAGGTGTCCTTAGCTCTGAAGATGAGATCACTAGATTACCATTTTTTCCTACCCATTTCCTTAGAATCCTGATAAACCCAACAGGAAATATGGCTTGGTTGGTAGCCGGTTAAACCCATCTGTTGGCTTGGATATGTTTGTTGCACCTAACCTTGTGAGTAACCTTTGGTTGGATAGTCTATTAAACCCAATTGTGAATGCTGGCTTGGCTAGGTGGCCTAATAAACCTAGTAGTGAGATGTATTGATTGTGTACAATTTGTTAAACCCATCTGTTCGCTGGACAGGTCCTTAAGGTGAAAGTTGTCATGACTGTGAACAGTCTGTGAAACCCAACTATGAGATGGCTTGGTTAAATGTCCTGTGAAACCCATCTCTGGGATGTTTTCCCTTACAGCCTGTGAAACCCAACTGTGTTGACTTGGCTAAGTCTGATTGCATCCTTAGCTATGTATGAGTTTGCTAGTGTTCCCTTATCCCTATAGCAAATCATGCCCATCTCAGGGGTGGAAGTCTTGTTGAAATATTAAGGAGCACACTGGCCTATGGTTGGGCAGAACGTCGCAGCGACATAGCTGGTTGTGGGACAGCTTTCTTTAAGATAAGTGTTCTTGTCTACATAATTCTCTGTAACTATAATTCTTGCATTGTATTTGCTTGATGGGATGTGATGAACATGTTGCTATGTTGAGTTATGCATTGTTTCCTGAATAACTTCAATTATAGGCATCTATGTATGTTTTTCCTTCAATTCATTTTACTAAGTTGTGGGGTAGATTGGCTAGTTTGGTAATGGTCTGGATGATCAGATTGATCCAAGAATTTAGATGAAAAGTTGGGTTTTCTGCTAGAAATATTCATTTGAGCAGTTTGCTAGAGTTAAGGATTTTGCAGGATGTGGAACGTCGTTTCGCATATTTTGGTTTCCACATATTTTCCTTCTGCAAACTTGCAGGATGCTAGATGTGGAACGTCGTTTCACAGATTTTGGTTTCCACAAATTTTCCTTCAGCAACTTTCCTTCCACAACTTGCAAGATGTGGGATCATGGTGTTGCAATTTCCATATTTCCAATCCCGCAAGTTAAGTTTTCCGCATCGTCGATATTCATGAGACGATTTTCCATCGTTGATCTGTTTTCGATGCAGGATGTGCGGTGCGGGTTGCAGAAAGTGTTATTGCAATAGTTTTGTAACTTTTGACCCCACAAATCAGGCTTTCTGCACCATTGATTTTGTGGGTGATTTCTGATCCGTCGATTTATTTCTATCTGTGCGATCACCTGTGATTGTTGATTTTATGTCGCGTTTTCTCTCTGTCGTTCGATCTCATCTGATATCCTTCCTTGCAGAACGTTTGATTGTTCCATGGAAGATGGGAGGGAGCGTGATAGTGTTGGAAATGTTGAGATGTGGTTCACGGCCATGCCCTGTGTTTGATGAACAATGAAGGTTCTCGATGAAATTTTTAATTCCACATGATAATGGGGCATGGGTACATCACATACTATTTAGAAATTAAGACTCTTCCCCATAACGATGTGGTGTTTTGAGTGAGCCTCCAAAGTGAATTTGCTTCCAAATATTTGTAAAACATTACCATATTCTTTACCCCCCAACCTCCCAACCCTTTTGGAAGGGCTGGAGCTGTCCATTTTATAAGAGGGATTCCTTTGTTTTCTCCCTTGTTGTCCAAAGGAAGGAGAAACACTTCTTTTGAATTTTCATTAGTATCCCTTTCAAACTATATGCAATAGATTTCCAGTACACTAAAATCCTCTGCAACACTACCTTGAACAAGACCGATTTCCCCCCTCTTGAAATGAATCGGTTGGGCCAAAAAGAAATTATGGCCCTTATTTTCTTATATAACCATATCTAGACCTGAAATCAATATGCATTTGGTTTTAGTATAAAATACATATATTTAAATCCTTCTGAAAGAGGGATCAAGGAAAATGGGATCACCTCTCACGTTCTAACCAACAAATCTTCTGTAAATAGATTGTGTGACAAGATGGATTTTTATATATTTATCTACATCCCTATTCTTTTTTATACACCTCTAAGATAGAGGGACGCACTCATATATTTTCAACTGTTCCTTCTCCCATTAATAGAACATCATACACAAAAAGAATATGAGTTATCTCTTTTGATTCAGAGACCTTCACCCCTTTAAATACCCATGTATCCTTTGATTTGAGGATCAGCCCACTTAGATCATATACTACCAATAGAAAAAGGAAATGGGAAAGAGGGAATCCTTTCCTAATCCCTTGATATTATCAGAAGAAAGTTGAGGGTGATCCATTTATAATAAATGTAAAGGAGGCATGATGAATGCAACCCATTATCCAATTAACCACATCCAACGACATTCCTATATGAATCAAAATCAATCAAATGAATTTCCAACTTACCCGGTCATATGCTTTGGAGAGGTCCAAGTTTAGAGAAAAAGCATATTGTTTGTCTTTTTTAATCGAGCGAATAGCCTCTTGTGTCAGGGATACAACATCATGAAGTTGTTTATTGAATAAGAACCCAAATTGTTCCTCTGAAATGATTTCACTTACAATGGGTTTCATCCTTTGTGCAATCATTTTTTATATTAGTTTATACACCATATTACAACAAGAAATAGGTCTGAAATCCTTGGCAGTCATTGCATTTTTCTTCTTCTAAATAAGTGTGAGAAAGGTTGAATTGATATCCCGTAGAACCTTTCCAGTATGTTGAGATTCTCAAATAACCTTTAAGAGATCAATATTTACTAATTCATAGAATCCCATAAAAAAGTCCACTGTAAAACCATGGTAATGCCTTAACTAGCAAGCCATATTTATTAATAATATGGTTTATATACATCGAAGGCGTGTATCAACCATGGACACACATTTAAAAGTGGTTGATATACACATTCGACCTATATAAGACATATTATGAATAAATATGTCTTTCTAGTTAGCAGTCAGTGTGTGGGGAAGGAATGGTGTATTATTATTATTATTATTATTATTTAAAAATATAAAAAATATTTATAAATGGAAATATAGAAATAATTAATATAAATAAATAAATAATGATAATAATAATATAAGTTCTATTGTTTATACCAACTTTTGGCATGGTTGACTTTAATCAATTCTTAATGTTAAACCAACTTAGACTTTGAACCATGGTTGAACATTATTTAGGCACGGTGAAATTTAGTGCATCATGGTTGACATAGACCATGGTTGATGTTGACCATGGTTGACATAACTAGGAGAATCTAAACAACCATTATTTGACCATATTAAGAAACCACATCCACAATTTATAAAAGTGGTTGAGTGACTTTAATCCATGGTAGACTTCAATCCATAGCTGACTTTCAAGCAAGGTTGAATTCAATCCATAGTTGATTTTTAAGGAAGGTTGACTTTGAATGATGGTTGACTTCAATTCATAGTTTATGTTAGACCATAGTTGACTTTAAAGAAAGGCTGAATTTGAACCATGGTGGAATTCAATCCATAGATAATAATAGTTCATGGTTGAACTCACTCCAAGATTGACTTCAATCTAAGGTTGAATTCAAAACATGGTTGTATTCAAACCAAGGTTAGCTTCAATCCAAGGTAGTCTTTTGTTAATGGTTTACTTTAACCAAAGTTGAATTAAATCGAAGGTTGTCTTCAATGCATGGCTGCATTCAATCCAAGGTGACTTGAATCCAATGGTTGACATCAATCCATTAATAATATTAATAATAATGACTTTAATCGATGGTCAACTTGAATCTAAGGTTGACTTTAATCCATGATTGACTTCAATATAAGGTTTATTTCATTCCAAGGTTGAATTTAATATTAACTTTAGTACCACGTCGACTTTATTCCATGGACGAATTCAATCAAAGGTCGAATTAATTCCATTATTGACTTCAGTACATGGTTGAATTCAACATTCATTGCAATCCAAGGTTCACTTCAATCCATGGTCACCTTCAATCGAAGGTTGACTTTAATCAATGGTAAACTTCAATCCAAGGTTGAATTCAATCGATAATTGACTTCAATCAAAGGTGACTTTAATACAAGGGTGACTTCAATATATTGTTTCGTTTTGAGGAGGGTTGATTTCAATCTATACTTAACTTTTAGGCAATGTTGACTTTAATCAATAATTGGCATCAATCCATAGGTGACTTCAATCCTATGTTGACTTCAATCCATGGTTGACTTCAATTCAAGGTTGACTTCAGTCCATGGTTAACTTCACTCCATATTGTTATTGTTTGAGAAAATATGAAGATAATTGAACTTTAAAATGTTAATCAACAATTATAGTGCAGATATATCTCATTAATAATCCAAATACATAAATAAATCAAACCATAGAAAAAATGATGTACTTTGGGAAAACCATCCACTAATTCGAAGGATAAAAAGCCCAACAAAAAATATTAGGGTATGATTGATAATCGAAAGATAATGATTACACCACAATAGAAGATTGCTCGATCAGAGAGGACAAGAAAGGAGAGATGAAATAGAAGATTGTACTAGTCTTTCCAAGTGCATAACACTTTAATAACAAGCTAGAAACTAGTCATGTAATGAATGAGTGAATGGTCGCATGCTTCAGTGACTTGTTAACACTATGAACATTGTTACATCTTCAACCTTGTGCTTCCATAAACTTGGTGATAAGTTGGCACTTCATAATTATTTCCCACATTGAAGACGTGCTCCCTCTATTAATTAACTGAATTTAACTGTCTCTAACTGAGTTGTTAACTGATTGAACTGAAATGAACTGAATGGAACTACATGGAACTGAATGGAACTGAATGTAACTAAACAGAAATAATGCTTCTCCATTAGTGTCATCTTCAACAACCACTTTTCATAAATTAAGGAGATAATTCCTTAATTGGCTGAAACTTGTTTATCACAACTAAGACTCAACTGATGTCTTAATAATTTGAGTTCACTTGGAGGCATGCATGGACAATTAGAATTCTCTCTCTATCTGTGTGCTCATATTAATTACCTCTACATGGTCCATATTTGTTTCATTAATTAATCATATATATCATATTATAATCATAAGAATTATCTTGAACCTATGATCATACGTATTACCTTGGGTCATATAGTCATACGATGTTAGTGTTTGTCCTACCTTCAACCCAAGTTCATTCCCTTCCCTTGTGTGCAACAAAGCCCAAGATATAATCCCGACAGAGAAAGGCTCAGTTGGGGACACCCATGACGCAGATGCAGTCTCACCCGAGATATCTTTCTATTTGGTAACTGTTAGAACCAGGTTTTCGCAGTTGGGTGGGGGAATTTCACATCCCTTGGTATTATACCAAGGTGCTCAAAGAAGTATGGTGTATGGGGTCTTGCTACTTACTATACATAATTAATATGTGATATGACTTCTCCTTTGACATGCACTATAACAACAAACCCAATGCAACATAGATACATTCATAAAATTCATGTGGAAAACACATATAAGCTCTATCGTAAGCAAATACATACACAAACATGCTTTCATGGCAACATATATATATTACTTAAGCACATTCATCATTCACACATTTAACAAAAAATCGAACGTGGAAACCCATCACGGAAAAACCACAAAGGTGTTCTTCATCTGGCATGACAAATATATGGCACCTTTGGTATACACACTAAGTTGTAGACTTTGTTCTAGATATTTCTTTCTTATCTATACAGACTTATTTCTCCTCTCATGCTCTCTGATATTCTATTCACTACTCTCCCTCATCTTAGCTATTTTGATGATCTGTACAGAACCTAGATCAACTCAACTTTCTTCTACACTCCTACACACTCAGTTGCAAGTCCTTCAACTCTTCTCTATGGCTCAACAACTCAACATGATAACAACAATACAAATCATACTATCACTAAATGACCAGACACTACTGAGACTATCATCAGCAGACCTTCTGGAGGCTAACCTGCATACATCTTGGGTTCCTCCCTTTATAGGTTCCTACATGTCGCTTTCAGTCGACTTCATACATCTAGCAGATAGGTTGTCTTTCCTATTATATTCACACATGACAATAGGCACTAATGGCCTTACTTACAAATATGCTTTCATATGTGTGGATCCTATCCAATCTAGACAACTTCGTACCCATGATCTTTCCAAGCTATAATTTTCTATCCATTGTGCCACTGCATGTCTTCTAACATGGTTAACTCTTTCGCATCCTTCCTTGTCGTATCCTTTCCTTTTGGCGTAGTTCCTCTACTGTCATGGCCTCTCTTTTGTTGTCGAATTTCTTATTTCATGAATTCTCTTTTTCTTATGCTCTTATCTCTTTCTACTTTTGTTCCTCTTCTATCGCATATTCCTTTCTTACTACTTCTTCTTTCTTATCCTTCCTTCCTTCCTTCCTTATGTGGTTGCTTCTGTCGTAACTCCTTTTACTTCTTGCGACCTGGATCTTTTCTTACTTAGGAAAAATTCTAATTCAATTCTACCTATCTTTCCATACAACCAACTGGCCCCCAACACTCATGCGTGGATCATTCTGATCCACTCAAATATATTCCTCCATTTCCTTACTTGTGTCGACTTTACCTTGAAAATATTGTAGTATTTCCAACACTTTCTATGCTTCCAACCCCACATCTTCCTATGTTTTCTCCATATTCTGCACAAGGTCAGAACTAAGGTGTTCCAATGGTAGGAGCCTTGTTGCTTTTACTTCTCATTGTACTCTCTGATCTATAGACTGAATAATTCCTATAAATTTTTCATCTTCTTCCTGCAATTGTTCAACCTTATCTACTTGTTGTTGTTGTTGTTGCATGCGCAGTACCGTTACTTGCTACTGCAATTTCTTCATTTATGTCACCTTAGCCATATTCTTCACTAAGGGTAACTGCTTCATCTCATTATTTAGCTGAGTTACTTCAGTTTCAGCTGTGCACATCTCCTCTATGAATTTTTCAAGTTCTACATCCTCCATCAAAGCATCCCAAGCTTGAGAGACTTAGTCAATAGCTTTAGCACATAGTGCCTCTACCTCTTCTATATTCTTTGTAGATTCTTTTGCTAATTTTTTTCTTTATTTTATCGGATAAAATTATTGTTTCGGATTAGTAAGATGGATGAGATGGAAAATCTCATCAACATCACCAATTCTCAGAGATGAAGATATGATCCAAAATTGTCCTTTGGTCGCTTACTTGTCACGGGAAGACCATGATGTTCAACTTATTCTTCGTCGGCAATGAAATTTGGCATGTTATCATCTTCAATGTTCTGGTAATGGTACAATCTTCCATCTCATTGATGTCTTCTGCTTCTTCGACGATGAAATATACCATCTCATCGACATCTTACTTTTCATTGTCAGAATCCACCATTTCATCTTCTTCCTTAAAACATCATCACCCACTATGTCTTGAGTGTTGACACTATCCTGTTGACATGGGTTCACTTCGCATATATTTTGGCACCAATTGACTCAAATTCCCTAAACATCAGCCTCGACAGGTTTTATATTATCCATCAACACCTACTAACTAGATGCATTCTCATCCCAGATGTCTGAGGGAGGGATACAGGAACCAAGTTTCTATAGAGGGAAGAGGACTTTCACACTATCGGTTATTCTATAGAAAGATTGACCAGAAATCCAGGGTTTAGCTCATACCATTACCTAGATCGATGTATCATTATAGGCTACACTCATACTTACTTAGATCAAACCATACATGTAATCATCATAATTAACATTCAGAGTAATAAATATATCGACGTATAGCAACCTAATACACCTTGCAAGATTTCGCATCCTTTAGATTAAACTATGAAAACACAAATATTGCATCATAATAGGATTCGAATGATTTACCGTTTAATGCATCACACATCAATATAGACAATAAAGATAATTATGTCACTGACAGAGTCTTCATATCATTAATCCCATAAATACATCGAAAAAGATAGAACATCCCTTGGTCGATTAGCCTTATACTAGAAAATACATTTGTTCCTCCAAACTAGATCAGATATCTACATCATAATATCGGAGATTACATTTCTAACTCTACTTATAGGCTTACTAAGTCATTACAAAATGGTCCACTTGACCAATATCCTAACTAATTTGACCAAAATTCCCTAACTTGCTTGTTTCTCCTTTCGTCGTGGTCGACTATTCTTTTTGTCGATGTCCCTCTTATTGGTGTAGGAGCATCCTTTGTGCACCCTAACCCCTTCCCAACAGATTCCCAACACAAACTTGTGGCTCATCCTTGAGCCACTTCAGCTGTAAATAACTAGTTCATTCAACTTTGTCTTAAATTTGTCGTGTCCAGTTTTGACTTGATTAATGGATTCCTTGACCTTCACTTAGAGTGTTGTGCACTGATCCACTTCCTGTTATGTTGGGTTCTCATCATTCATTTGTTGCACCGTGGTTAATTTTTCCTTGGTCTTCACAGTTTCCTTCATGGCTTTTAAAACCAATTTCTCTATGACACCCTGTAGTTCATCCAATTGTGTTGACCTCCTTGGGTTCCTTGTCTGCGCCTTATTGACGTGTTGTTGCAACTCTTTGAGATTCACTTCCTTAGTCACCTGCACAAGTGGGGGCATCATTTTTAGTGATCCCCATAGCGTTTTCTATTGCAACTCTGCTTCACCAAGTTCTGCCTCCAGTTGGTGCTGTGGAAATTGAACCCAGTGATAGATTAATTTTACTCACAATAATTAACAATTGATCATGCAAAATCACTCACAAAAGAGACTGAAATTGGAGCTAAACACTAAACTGTATTAACTCAGTGTACAATAGCCAACCCTGTAACATAATAGGTTTCTACATTAAATAATTACATAAGGGATTCGAATGTATGAGAAGAAATTCGAATCTAGCATAAAGCAGGCTTACCAAAATTAAGCAAATCCCCCATAGGTGCAAAAAGCTGATCCCAAATCAGTCATGGAGCTCACAAATTGGAAAAATCTCTTAGGTAATCTAAAGAGTGATGTAATGACAACTCATACACGCTTTTCCAAGGAGAAAAGAGTGGACGATGTAGAGGACAAAAAACTAGTTCACCTCACCTAGTCAAACTTTCCCAATTGCCTTAAAGCACTGAAAAAGCAGGCAATAAAGCAAAAAAAGCAGAAGGGCGCCTAGGAGACCAAGAATAAAGCAAAATTGATTCCTTGAGGTTTTCCAAGTGCTACATGAGCCAAATTAGGCAATTTGGACCACTATGGATAGGTAATTGACAACTTGCATAAGGTGGGACACATGAACTAGGAAAATAAGACAAAAATAATTAAATTAATGTCTAAGGTAGCTAACTATGGGTTGATTATTCTAACACCCCCCCTTAAGCATGACTTATGAGTAATATATCAGAAAAAATATAGGTCCTAGAAACAAGGCTTAGTCACCCTTTACATACTGCATGTCCATACAACCAAGGAAAAAGGCAAAAAACCACATGGGAAAATCCTCCCTTAAACATGGACTGTAAAACAAAATTTGGAAATCTTGTCTTCACTCATGCTTCATAGCATGATCATCAATCCCCAGTAGTGATTTGATATTGATGAAGGTATTCTCACAAAATGCTTTGGTGAATATATCAGCTACTTGTTCTGAAGATGAACATAAGAGTAGGTGAATGGTGCCATCATGCACAAGCTCTCTGATGTAGTGCATATGGATCTCAATGTGTTTGGTTCTCTGCTTCTGAATTGGATCTTTGCAGATTCAAATGGTACTCTGGTTATCATAGTAGATGGTATTTTAGTACTCTGATTCGAAGCCACACTCTCCAAGTAAACCCTGCAACCATAAACATTGAGTTGCTACATTAACAACTCCTCTGTACTCTGCTTCTGTAGATGAGAGTGCAATGGCACTCTGTTTCTTGCTTGACCAGCTGATTGTCCCTTCTGCAAGCATGAACACATATCCTAATGTTGACTTTCTTTCTGTGCTATCACCTTCCCAATCACTGTCAGTAAATCCAATCAAATCAAGATCAGATTTTGCTTTGTAGAAGATCCCATGTGTCCTTGTTCATCGAACAAAGTTAAGGATCCTTTTGGCTGCTTTCCAATGGATCTCATGAGGCTGATCCATGTATCTAGAAGCCACACTTACTGCATAAGAAATATCAGGTCTAGTATGTGTCAGATACAACAAACATCCAATCAATTTCCTATACAGTGTATTGTTTACCATAGGTGAAGAATCAGCTTCTTCCAGCTTCACTCCTGAAAGGAAAGGAGTTTTGCTTGCTTTGCAATCCTTCATTCTAATTTTTTTCAGCAAATCCAAGGCATACTTGGATTGGTGCACCTTGATTCCAGCTTTGTTTTGAGCAATCTCAAGCCCCAAGAATTGGCTTAAGAGCCCCAAATCTGTCATGGAGAAGGCTTGGTTCATTGCACCCTTTAAGGAAGCAATCTCATCCTTTGAGCTTCATGTAATGAGGAGGTCATAAACATATAACAAAATTATCATTAATGAACCATTAATTAACTTCAAATAGACATTTGGATCTGATTTGCACCAAACAAAATTTAGTGATAGCAAGAAGCTATCAATCTTGGCATACCAAGCCCTAGGGGCTTGCTTTAGCCCATACAATGACTTTCTCAACCTGCACACAAGAGAAGGGTTAGTAGAAAATACTTGAGGCTGCTGCATATATATCTCTTCAGTGATATCTCCATTCAGGAAGGCACATTTTACATCCATGTGATGTACCTCCCATTGCTTTGAGGCTGTAATGGCTAGAGCTAGCCTGATGGAGTCCATCTTTGCCACTGGTGCAAAGGTCTCATTGTAATCTATTCCATGAACCTATGAGTAGAACTTGGATACCAAAATGGCCTTGTACTTCAGTGGTGAACCATCAGGAGAAAATTTGGTCTTGTAGACCCACTTACACTAAACTAACTTCCTCCCTGGGGAAAGATCCACTAGCTCCCATGTGTTGCTCTTCTGGAGTGAGCTGAACTCTTCCTTCATGGATGCTTTCCATATTGGATCTCCTGCTACTTCTCCATATGTTTGAGGATCAGATTACACCATCAAATAGCATTTCTCAGCAAACATAGGATCCTTCATGCACAGACCACTCTCAAATTGAGATCTAGTCCTCCTTGGGTCATTGGGATCCCCATCTAGCTCTCCTACTGCATGTAGTGTCTTGGATGCCCATTTTGGCCTTGTAGGGATGTTAGGGTCTGCAATAAACTCATCACCATCACACAAATCAGAATCAGCATGTTCAACAAACTCTTCACTTACTTTCAGAGGTTCAGGAGGTGAAGAGGCTTCTCCAACTTCCGCTGCTGCAAGGGGTTCTTCTTGAAACTAAACACACCTTTCAATAAAGGCTTTGTTTGTGCTCAAATTTATCAGCTTGTACCCCTTTGAATCTTTAGATTACCCAACAAATAGACACTCCTGGATTTGGGGCTGCAAAGCCTTCCTCTTCTCTATTGGAATTCTAGCCCAAGCCCTTGAGCCAAAAATCCTGAAATGGGCCACATCTGGCTTGTGCCCACTCCATGCTTTGAAAGGAGTCATACCTTCAAGCTGTTTATGAGGCACCCTATTCTGGATATAGGATGCACATTTTATAGCTTCGGCCCAGTACTTTGGTGGCAATGTTTTGGCCTCCAACTTGCATGTTTCCATCTCCTTCAGTGATATGTTCTTCCTCTCAGCAACACCATTCTGCTGTGGTGTGTAAGGGATAGAATGCTGCATCTGAATACCTACATCTTTACAATAATTAATAAACTTAGACTTTACATACTCACCACCATTTTCATATCTAAGGACCTTGAGTTTCCTCCCAGACTGGTTTTCAACCAAAGCCTTAAAGACTTTGAAAAGGCCAAAAACTTCAAACTTGTGTTTCAGGAAGTAAACCCAGCAATACCTAGAAAAGTCATCAATAAAAGTCAATGCATATTTGGCCTGACTCATGGACATATGAGGGAATGGGTCAGCAACATCACTGTGGATCAGCTCGAGGGGTGCAGAGGTTCTCTCATGACTAGCTCTCTCAAATTTATGCTCTGGGTGTTTTCCTAAGATACAACCTTGGCAGACTCCTTTGGAAAATTTAATCTTGGGAAACCCTATGACCATCTCTTTTTCACTATGATCAAAAATATACTTGTAATTTAGGTGGCCAAATATTTCATGCCAAAGCTTGCTTGCCTCATTAACATGAATCAGAAGAGCAGAGGGGTTTGAGTAGTGTAGGAAGTGTGAGAACATGTATACCTTTTGAGCATGATTTGCAACTCCTTTTTCAATGACTTTACCACTTGAGATCTCTATGATCTCAACTTCATCAGGGGAGAATATGAATTTATTAAAAGACCTAGTGTGAGTCATCTGGTACACTGACAAGAGGTTGGAGGCAAGACCAGGCACATACAAGACATTGCTGAATTAACCATGATCAAGATCAATCCTCCCTTTGCCCAAACTTTCAGTGAGAGAGTCATCTCCCAGTACTATAGGTGGTCCTTTCGACATGTCAAGTGAGGAGAATTCCTCCTTGGTCAAAACCATGTGTCTAGAAGCTCCAGAATCAATGATGAAGCTAGGTGAGCTTGATGTGCCAGCAACCAATGCATGAACTCTCTCTCTGTCTTCTGAAGTTGATCCTCCTTCTCTCTTCTTTGAGTTGTCTGGAAGGGAGATGCCATTCTTCTCTAGGAGTTGGGTCAGCATGTCTATTTTCTTTTTCATACAAGACATTTCAGTGTGATTTCCCTTATTGCAGTATGCGCACTTGCTCATTTCTCCTTTATTCTTCTTCTTCTGGTAGTTCTTCTAGGAACCTTGTGGCTCCTCTGAAGACTTGTTCTTGTCTCTCTTTTGCTCAGGTGGATTTTTAGCTTTCTTTTTTATTTTTGAATCCACCTTCAAATCTCCAGCAACCAGAGCTTGGTCTTTGGATGGTTTGATGGTGCCCATCATCACCAGCTTGTCTTGTTCTTGTGTGAGAGATTCCATGAAATCTGCAAGGCTAGGCATCTTCCAGGTTTGAGCTGTCAACTTTGTGGCATAGAAGGTCGAAACAAACACTGAATAGTCAGGAAAAAGCTTCGAGAGAATGGTAAAGACCAGATGATCATCCTTCTTTTCGATCCCACACTGTTTTAGCTGCAAAACTAGTGATTTGAACTTGGAGAAATAGAGTTGCAGTGATTCAAAGCTATTGGGACTCAGGGAAATCAGCTCATTTTCAATTTGATGTCCCCTCATCTCATCTGTCTTTCCAAAAAGATTAGTAATATTCTCCCATACTTCATTCGGTGATGTCAATCCATCAAGATGGAAAAGGAGGTCTCTGGAAATACTCAGACACAGGAGACCATAGGCCTCATACCTCCTGTTGTGCCATTTTATCTTCTATGCAGCTGCATTGGGCTCTGTTTCTATTGCCATAGTCACCCTGTAGAGGCCTTTTGCTCTCAACAGTATCTCCATCTCTACTTTCCATTCAAATAAATTGAAGGGAGTCAACATGATCTTCTGAGATTGATCCATAGCTTAGAAATCTGTACCGGCTGTCAGTAGAAGCCTCCCAGTCACTGATGTCGAACCTGCAAAAAAAAATTGAAGGAGAGAAATCAATCTACAATGGCTCTGATACCATGTGGAAATTGAACCCAGTGATAGATTAATTTTACTCACAAGAATTAACAATTGATCATGCAAAATCACTCACAAAAGAGACTGAAATTGGAGCTGAGCACTAAACTGTATTAAGTTAGTGTACAATAGCCAACCCTGTAACATAATAGGTTGCTGCATTAAATAATTCCATAAGGGATTCGAATGCATGAGGAGCAATTCGAATCTAGCATAAAGCAGGCTTACCAAAATTAAGCAAATCCCCCATAGGTGCAAAAAGTTGATCCCAAATCATTCATGGAGCTCACAAATTGGAAAAAGTGCTTAGGCAAGATAAAGAGTGATGGAATGAAAACTCATACATGTTTTTCCAAGGAGAAAAGAGTGGAGGATGTAGAGGACAAAAAACTAGTTCACCTCACCTAGTCAAACTTTCCCAATTGCCTTAAAGCACTGAAAAGCAGGCAATAAAGCAGAAAAAGCAGAAGGGTACCTAGGAGACTAGGAATAAAGCATAATTGATTCCTTGAGGTTTCCCAAGCACTACATGAGACAAATTAGGCAAGTTGGACCACTATGGATAGGTAATTGACAACTTGCATAAGGTAGGACACATGAACTAGGCAAATAAGACAAAAATAGCTAAATTAATGTCTAAGGTAGCTAACTATGGGTTGATTATTCTAACAGGTGCAACTTATCATCTTGCACTAAACTCCACCAAAACCATGTGATCTCCTCTGCAATTGTTTGGACTTTCTTTTCACTCTCCACAATTTCTATTGCGGTATCTTTAATTGCTCATCTCTATTCCATGATTTTTTTCATCGGTGTGTTGGGTACTATTCAATCCTACAACTCCTCATTTTCTTTCCCCAGGTCAGCGATGATTCTCCCCAGTCACAACACTTTCGCTTCCGCAAACATTTCTGGACTAATGTTTGGGATCTCTTTGTAGGCAATTGAGACTACCCTCTTCATCCTTTTCCTGTCCTCAAATGTTGTTGTTTTCTCTGCTATGATCACCTCCTTTTCCAACTTTAGTTGATGAAGGTTTGCTTCAATGCTCTATGTTTGTTGTTTTGACCGAACCAACTGATCATGAACTGTCACCTCATTTTCTCTAATTTCCTCGCTTAATGTGAGTTGTACTCATTTCAGCATGTGCATTGGGAGTTTGTTGAGGTCAAATCCGATCAAGTTGAATCCTTTTAGTGTAGCATCGACGTCCTCCTTCAATTTCTGATTACTCATGGTAGAATATGTACCATTCACACTTTCTTTCCCATGTGCAACTCGGTTTCTCTTTGAAACACACCGTATTGTGATATCTTTGTCTCCATTATTGCATTTGTTAGTGTTTGCAAGAACCTCATCATTTGATGGAAATATCTTGTGGCGTGTCGTGTTACCGTTTCCTAGTTTTCATTGGTTGACACCGTGCTTACAACCAATACTTTGCTTACTTGTTCGTCAAAGATCCTTGTGATGTTACTCCCCTCACCTTGCTCGAATCTGTACTATGTCTGCACCTCTTATTGTTGTTTGTCCAACTCTGATTCTATCAGAGTTGTAGGCGATGCCTCTTCTGAATCCTCCTCTAACTCTTTTGGTTTATCCATCTTGATTGAAATGTCTAGAGGTGGTCCATTTTCTAGGTCTGATAACTCCTCTGTACTTACCAAAAATTTCCATTCTAGTGCCTACTCATCGATGATGGAATCCAACTCTTCTCCAATCAACTTGTATTGTGTTGTAAGCCATTGTTTGTCTGCATCTTGTCATGCTTGAATGTGTATGGAATGCAGTCCTATTGCAAATTACGCAATCGTGTGGTACTTCTTCCTGGCTGCATCTGTGAGTCATGGTATATTCATTGCTTCATCTCGTCATGCATCCAAATATAGGTAAAACTAAATATTTTTATTGCTTTTCCTTTCCTTATTGTCGAGAGCCCATAGGTTCTTATATTGTGTCCATGTAAAAATGTTGGCACTGCCAACCTCCATTCCCTAATACTGTGTTGGTTCCATCCAACCAACCAGTGTGATGTGTATCAACAACCAAGAGTAGGTGAATGGATTTTCCACCTCCTATGCCAATACAACATCCTCCATCAGCTCTATCAACAAAAATAAGGACCAATTCATCTAAATTCCTACTGTGCACTGCTCTGTGTAGGCAATAACCCCTGGCATGCACAAATTTGGTCTGTTCTTCTGCACAACCTTTACTTCCAGCAATTTTGTTTCAATTTTTACTTCCTCTTCATTGAGAGTATCAATAATGTACCCCCATTATATTTGACGACACCTTACTTCTTCCTTAGCCTGACAGCCAACTTATTCACGTTGTCCTTCCCTCTGCAGTATTGGGATGGGTCAAACCCTGCTTTGGGTAAGCTGGTGATTTGGGATACCAAATAAACCGTGATTGGTATCTTTGTCCTGAACCATAGGTACCTTCCATGGAAACATACTAATAATTTTTTTATGCACACATTAACATCTGGATAATCGACAGCAGCCCAAACTGCTGCAGTCCTAGTGTACATTGTCTTGATTCTCTAGTGATTCAGCCCCTTTCGCCATGTATTCTCTCCTCATATGTTCCTTGTGTGCATTATGGGTATTCCAGAATGTCATGGTCGCTATATTGAAATTTCTGCAACTTTGAAATGATGTCCATCGTCACGTGGACTCCTTTAGGGGTCATCGATATATTGATAGCATATTATTTATTTTTATTCATGCGTACTATTGGTGTGTCATCCTTTCACGACGGTACATACCCCGAGATATCAGCTACCATCATCTCTTTCTGAATTGTGTATTCCTCCATTTTCGTAGATGATGGGTCAGCTTCTGCCTCTACTTCCCTTATTGAAATTTGATTTATCTTCGTCCTTCGATATGGAGTGACTGGGGAATTCGCTTTCCTTTTCTTCCTAACTGGTCGGACTAATACCGTTCCAATTTATGGTTTTTCTTCCTCGGTTGATTCTCTTTCTCTTGGAAATACTTTCTTACTAGTGCTCGAGATCAACTGTGCCACAGTGTATTCACTACTTCTCTTCAATCTCACACTTCACTTTTCTCTTATACTTATCTTTGCTCCGATTTGTCTTCTCAATCCGCACAATGGGTCGAACCATGCCCCTTGGCCCATTTGTATAGCCTTTGATCCTTCCATGTGAAATACTTGGACTATCATTTCTAAATCCCTCGAATATTGACTGAATCTTGCATCGATTGTGCAAATCGAACGGCCACATCGGTTAATAAATGCATGTCTTTCCCACTTGCGATGTTGCCCGTCTAGTGTATTTGTTGCATTTATTGTCTGATTTTACCATTGCGCACCTCGTTCGATGTCACCAAGCATCAAAGTTTGTTGTGATTCACCTTTTCTTATTCTTCTATTATCTATCGACAAACTTCCCTTCTAAACATTTCCATTTTTTTCGTTGTCAGTATTGGTGCTGCATTTGGTTATCCCGATAGGGATTCAACCAAATTTTGTTCAGTGTTTTCGGTAACAATACTCCATCTAATTGTTGCAATTGTACTACGCCTCCATCAGTCATGAAATGAATGATGTAGGGACCTAACCAATGCATCTGCAACTTACGCGGTTTCTTCACTAACTTGTTTTCATTGAGGAGAACCATATCTCCATGCTAGAAGTGGTTCATCTTTACATGGTGATTGTGCCATGCCTTCTATGTATCCTTCTCTATTTGCTAGTAAAATCCTGTGATGAAACAATCTTCTTCAAGCTATAATATTTGCGCCAACCTTTCCTTAATTTCACTTTTGTCGCTCATGCCTGTTGTTGCTGCTATGCATAAGCTAGGAACGATATATTCCATGGGAATCACTTCTTCATGTATGTAAACTAAATTAAATGGTGTATTTCTTGTCAATCCTTTACATGTCATCTTGTAGGCCCATAATATCACGGGGATTTTCAGATCCCAATCATCTTGATTTGTGTTGCATACTTTCATCGGTTCATTTTCCAATACCTTGTTTAACACCAGGAATGCTCCATTTGCTTGTGGGTGATATGGAGTAATTTTCTTGGGTTGAATATGAAATTCCTCAGTCATCACTCTAATTTTCTGGTTGATAAGGTGAGCCCCTGGTTCGCTCATTAGTATCTTGGGACATCTAAATCTAGTAACTGCATTGTTGAATATGAACCTCGTTGTTGTTGTAGATGCAAAATACTTTATTGGTGTTGCTTCAGCCCATCGCATTAGATAATCTGTCGCAGTGATGATATATCTCACACCCATTCATTTTCTTGGTGGATTAATGGGTCCTACAAATTCCACTGTCCATTTATCAAATGGTTGTAGCATTATCTGAGGTGCTAACGACATCTCATCTCTCTACGATGGTTTTCCTATCCTTTAACACACATCACAACTTATAGCGTAGTCTGCAACATCACCATGCATTATCAGCCACCATAATCCAACACCAAGTATCTTCCTAACAGTTGCACAACCTCCATAGTGTCCTCTTGCAATCCTGTCATGTGCCTTTGCCAATATTACCCCTAATGCGACTAACGAAGCATCGACATGAACATCGAACTCTTTCATCCAATCTAGAAAAACCAGTATCGATGTTGCAACCATATTTTTCTTTAGAATCTCGAGGATTCTCTAGCACTGATTGTTCCATTCAAACTTCACATATTTCTTCAATAACTTCTCCATTGATGCAATGATTGTTGCATATCCTTTTATAAACTTTTGGTAGTACCCTGTGTAGCCTAGTGTTGCCCTTAGTTGTTTTACTATCATGGTTGTCAGTAATTCAATGATTACCACAATCTTGGTAGGATCAATCAACATGCCATCCTTACATACAATGTGTCCCAACAAAATCCCAAATGGAGCACAAAATACACACTTCTTCATATTTAATGAAATATGATGTTGTTGACACCTTTCTAGCATCAGCTAAAGATTCGCAATGTGATATTTTACCAAGCCATAGATGGTCCAATCATTGATGTATACTACCAAAAATTTATGAATGAATCCCTTGAATTCAACAACAACTATCCTTGAAAAATCGTAGACACATTTTTGACACCAAATGGCATCACCGTCTACTGAAAACATCCCCACTATGTTACAAAAGTGGTTTTGTGTCTATCCTCCTTCATAATATTTATCTAATTATAGCTTGAAAATTTGTCTATAAATGAATAGATTTCTTGTCCTCCAACTCCTCCGAGTAATTTTTCATCAAATGGTTTCAGGAATGTGTCATGAAGACTTGCATCATTTAGCTTCCTTTGATCGACATAGATATCGATTTCCCTTGTCTTGTTATCATGCACCACCATTGGATTGATCCATTCTGACTCTTCGATAGGTTCGATAATGCCAACATCTATCATTCATTCTAATTCTACTTTAATGTGCTCTTTGTACCTTGGATTCAACCTGTATGGTCATTGCTTGACTGGTTTCGCATCAAGTTTAAGAATAATCTTCATTTCACCCAAATCACCTGAAATACCTTTCATCTCAGAGAACTTGGTCAAGAATAAGTCTTTAAACTCGTGCAGTAGATCAATGATTTTCCCCATTGCTAAATTGGCCTAGTAATCTCCAATGCTAGCAAAATTCGGGGCCTATGTTGTCCCAATATTGACCTTTTTTAGTTTTGGTGGTTGCTTGAATTCGTCACCCAAAAATTTTGGTGCTACAATGTTAGAGCTTCCCTTCAATTTTGGAATGTTGAAAAATCTCGGATCATCTTCATCGTCAAGTTCTCCTAGTACATTGTAACATATCATCATCATCTATGGTTTTATTGTCTTCCGTGGTTTTGTAGGTAACTCAGTCGGAACTATTTCCAACGCTTTGTCGTGGATGTCCTATAGTGCGTTATGGATGAATGAATTGTCATTTGCAAAACTGCAAGTATGACTAAAGTTGACAGTCATCTCTTTCCATGCTATAGTGTCCCTTCAGAATTATGTAGAAACATACCATCTTAGTGGTATTTCATCCAGTGTATGAACAAATGCTTGGACCCATTCTTCCTTCATTCCTAGTACCCATGCAGTTTGGCATGCGACTAGATGATCACTACGATTATTCCTTCCATTATGTTTATTCCCTTTGTATGATTTGTCTTCTCTGAATTGAAATTCCATTATTCATTGAAATACTTTCCTTTCTGCCATCAAGGCCTTTTGTGTATCCCACCATCTTCCCATAGTAGCCTTCAGTGCTTCCTCCAACGCCAACAAGCGTTGAGGCTTTGATACTCTGTCTTTGAATTCGCTAATAAAAACTGTCAAATTAGGTAGTCCTTCGTTCGTTGGCAACTCAATGAATTTCCTATAGCGATTGAGTGACTCATGGAAATTTCCTAATCGATACTTCATGTAACATATTCTGCCACTTCTCTAGTGCACCGTCAGAATCCATGATGCAGAGCTAGTACTTCACTAGCCTAGCTCTCCATCCATAGTGGGATTGATGTAATCTTCAGAAATATTATGAGCATTATCCCATCCTCCTACAAATTCATATTTTATTGGTTTGAGATATCTTTTCCCTTCTAGGGGGTCTAGTGGGGAAATGATCCGCATGTCGTGATTCTTAAAGGTCATTACCCTTTTCTTGAAATTGATAACCACCAAGTTTTTCATTTTCCCAACCAATTCTTAAAATCGCAAGGTATGATTTGATCTCATTAATTATTTATATAACATTGAAGTATATGTATGTCTTCATTCCTTCCAATTTGACAAGTAGACGAGGTACTCTACCAATTGGTGACACCTTGACCTAATTTTCCAGTCGCAGTTATACAAGGGAACGATCTAACTGTGGTTTTCCCATCATTTACCATGATTTCTTTGTTAGGATATTTACATCTGATCATAGATCCAAGATGACTAAATCCACATCATAGTCTTTAATCTGCACATTCATCCTCATTTCCCTTCCTGTTTTCTTCTTGTTTAATGAATTCACTGCGTGCTCACATTGTCATTCCTCCTATCGATACAACAAGCTTGTTATCTCTGCTAGTGCATCTGGATATTTTGCTAACGTCATACAGCTCTCTAGAAAATTTTTCAAAGTACTAACCTTTCTTGAATATCCCGACAACTTGGTCAAATCAAAGACTGATGGCATCTCATAGACCAATAACTTACCAGTGTCCTTGTTCAGCATGTGTCTCATCTCAAAGAAGGTTTCTTTCTCAACGTTTACATCAAATTGCACCTTCTTTCAAGCCGTCGGTCAGATATTCCCCAGTGGTCCATCAAATCCCGTTGTATCTCCTCCTCTAGTTACTACTCCAACCTGCGTTGGTTGAGTTCTTGGTTCAGTTGATATATTCCTTAGATTCGGTCCTAGATTTTGGTTCTGAGTTGTGTTCTAATTCTATTGTGGTTTCAGTGTATTCTTCGCTTGCCACTTCACAATCAACTATGGGAATTCCATGATAGTATGATCCGCAACACTGCAATAGGTACACTAAGACTATAGATTCTGATAGTCCCTTTGATAATGTATCAATTCTCTATAATTAAACATGTTACTGGTCCATGACCTCGTCCCATAGCTCCTCCATGACCAAAGCCTCCATTATGACCTCCTCTAAGTCCTCCTTATTGGTTGTATGGTTGTTGGTTATATTGTGGTTGGTTGAACTATTGTTGTTGTTGATTTGACTGTGGTTGAGTATACTGCAGTTGCGGATGATTATACTACAGTTGACTATATTATGGTTTCATCTATTTATACTATGGATGCGATTACAGTATTTCCACTAGTCGTTTCTCCTCTCCATTAATAAAATATGTATCCATAGTCCTTTCTTGGAGAAAATCATACGCTTTGTAGTACTTTTATATGTGTCCAAATGAACAACAAAAGTTGCAGAAAATGTTCATTGGTTTCGACACAACCTTCTAAAGGTATACTCATTCCTCGGACCGATGTCCTCTAGTTCAAAAAATATGGCACTATGGAAATCCTTATTGAATCATTGGGTTTGGGGCTCCAGCCTATAAATATTCATGGAAGTTTAGGCATTGATATTTGTGATGTCCATCAGATTGACATCGACTGCACCATACCTCTTCATGAACTTCTTTTCCCTTCTTAACATCTTGCAACTGAATAGTGAAGTTCACCAATTATGACTGGATCTTACTCATGCCAGTCCTTGTTTCTCCAACTGGTGAAGCATCCAATTTCATCGTGATTTCCAAAGGTTTTTCCCTAGATGCAATATTCTGTTGCATCAGTGACATTCGGATGTGTGGTACCAAAGTTGCAATAAACCATTCCTTATGTTGCACATCACTCATTCCAAAGATGGCCTTAGCCATCATGTTTTGAATCGCTGATCAAAATCCCACGCTGGTTCATTAGGGAATTGCTCTATTTCCTTCAACTTGATGACATACTTTGTTTTGGATTTTGGCTTCTTAAACTCATCGATTAGTCCTATCCTAATTTGTGCCAAATTCTTTTGGGGATTCCCCATCGGTATTTGTACAAATTTCATGAACCAATCTAACACCCGACCTCAAAAGGTCCTCCCTAGTTGTCCTTTATTGATATCTTTGTCTTGTACTTGTTTTATTGTCCATACTACTTCGCATAAGAAATAATATTGTTCGGGATCCTCGATCCCATTACCCTAGAACAGGGGTAGTTTTACATCATCACTCGCCATCCTATATCTTCTCCTAGTACTCGTCAATCCACTACCATTACCATTGTGCTGACACATAGGACAACCCTGCGATGGAGTTGTGTTTCTTCCTCCTAAGTTTGGTGCGATGCACAAATTTGTAGGTATGTTGTAGCTTTGGGTTGGTCCTTCCTCGGACTTGAGTGTATACTAGTCGTTTCCTTCCTTAATGTAGGGCCACTTAATCCCTTGTGGTCCCTTATCGCAATTTTGTGTTCCGGTCCCACCAAGACTCTCCTCAATCCTTCAGCTAATCTCTTGTTAGAACCTCACCCCACTTTGTAGGATACTACACTCTTCCATAGCTTCCATCATAGTCTCATCGTAACTTCCATCCATATACCCCATATCATTCCATCCAACCCCTCACCTTTGCAGTACCCCTAGCCTCTGCACACCAAGGATTTACTCGTCAGAATTCATTTTTAGTATTCATTTTTTGTAGATGAGCATCTTCATCAGCAGTCGCAATGACAATAGAAATATTCCCCTTAGTCCCTTAAAGCATTCTATTTTTACATCTCTATAGTATTGAACCATTCCGACAACAAACTAAGTAATGTATGCTTCCAAATTTTTTTATATCCACACATCGATAGTCCTTGACACTTTGTTGTTCACTCTTCGCTATTCTTGAATTAGTTATGGGGTCCACCGATCAAGTTCGCCTCCTTGGAAATGCTTCTTATGGAAATTAAGTTGCGTCAACAACTCATATAGTATTATTGGAAACACATAGAATAATATCTAGTGAATATCCAAGTAGATATACCTTCCCAACAAATATTCTGTCATCAACCTCGTGTTCTGTTTTTCTTTTGCCATAAGTTCTCGGGCATTCTTATCGAACCAGTCCTGGATTTTCTGCTTCGTTGGATGCCACAGCATGTCCTCTTCTTCTTCACACTATAGTCCCGAAAAAAAGAAAAAAAAACATTTATTGTCACTATCTTATCGAGAGGGGTTCACTTCATAGATCTGTTGACACCCATTGACTCAAACTCCCTAAAAATAGGCCCGGACAGGTTTTACCCTATCCAGCAACATATGCGAATCAAATGCAATCTCACCTAATATGTCTAAGGGAGGGTTGCAGGAACATGTTTTCCACAGAGGGGAGAGGAATTTTACAGTACCAGCTAGTTTATTGCAAGATTGACCAGAAATCCAGGGTTTAAATCATACCATTACCCAGATCGATGTATCATGATAGGATACACTCTTACTTAGATCAACCTAGACATGCAATCATCATAATTAACATTCAAGTTCATAACGATATCGACATATAAAAACCCAATATACCTTACAAGATTTCGCATCATTCAGATTAAACTATGAAAACACAAAGATTGAATCGTAATAGACTTCACATGACTCACCATTTAATGCATCAAACAACAATAACAGACAATAAAAAGAATTATGTCACCAATAGAGTATTCATATCATTAATCCTTGAAATACATCGCAAAATTACAAAACATCCCTTGGTTGAGTAGCCTCAGACCAGAAAATAAATTCGTTCCTCCGAACTAAATCATATCTCTATGTCATGATATCCAATATTACATTTCTAACTCTACATATAGGTGTACTAAACAACTACAAAATGGTCCACTTGACAATATCCTAAATAATTTGACCACAATTCCCTAACTTATCGGTTTCTCCTTTCACTACTGTCGAATCTTCTTTCTATCGATCTCTCTCTTATCGGTGGGGGAAGCACGCTTTGTGCACCCTAACCCCTTTCCAACATTAAGCTTCTTGTAGAGATGATAGTGATGACGGTGGCCTTTTTTTGTCTTTGTTGTTATTCAAATCTTGGTTTAGACAGGAGAGATTTAGTAATGGATATTGTGCACCCTGGTGAATTGTTCCACAAGTCTATCTGGCGGTTTCGGTGGAACATCATTTGGAAATTTAATTCCAACCAATGCTTCTTCATTCTTCATCGGTAGTTTTGATATTGTTGTAGTCTTGCAGGAACCAAAACTCTTCCTCATTGGCGAACCTGGTAGGGCGGCTCATATCCTTAGCTCAAAGAGTATTGGACCTAATTCCGCTTCCAATCCCATCCCTGCTTGTGGTGGAACATATCTGGCATTATTTTCCTCAACCATCATAGGTAACATGGATTCAATCGTGGATCATCTGAGTGCAATGTCACTGATACCCATATAAACCATACTTCTATAATGGACTGACTTCGGCCCTGGGTGTTGTAGAGATAAATTCCTCATTTCAACATATTAGACTAAATTGAAAGTGAAGGGTGAATGAAACTAATATCCTCTTATTTAGTTCGTCAGTCCTTCACACGTGTAACAATCGATTGGAATAGTGGAAACATGATCCATCATGTGGATCAACTTTTCGACTCGTCATATGGGAACTTCCATTGAATATTCCACTTTACTTTATGAGGTCATTATAATCATGACCGAAGTGAATTAAAAGCATGCCATCAAATTCTCATGATTTTTTCAATTTAGTGCACTCCAGTTGTCCTATTAGAAATTACTGGCATTCAGTTATCATGTTTACATCGTCTGTATTTCTTGCGACAACGTCATGCTCCTTGCAACCTTTTTTCTTCCCTTCACTAGATATCCTTTCCTTTCAATAGTGCCACACTCCTTGCAACTTGTTTACTCTTTTCACATATCCTCTTTTCTTGCGACAGACTATGCCTTCGCCCTGAATTTTTGGTCTCCACCAGACACCGAGTCTACGACACATCATATTTTCCTTTGGTGGACTAGAAGTCTGCGAACAAAAAACAACATAAATTTTGTTTGCTCCTTTCAATGTGACCAAGTCACAACTATTATGATATGACTTCAGTTGACTTCCATTCACCAATCCTCAAACCTCTGTCTCATCCAACTTTTGCAATTTTATTGCTCCTCCATCAATGATCTTCATGACGATATACTATCCTCACCAATGTGTTTGCAACTTACCTGGATGCTTGAGAAACTTCTTGTCATACATAAGAACAAGTCCTCTAACCTCAAATTTCTTTCTATTAATGTGTTGATCATGCCATGCTTTTTTTCTTTGTTTTTCCACACTTTGATGAAATCCTGCTACAAAACATTCTTCCTCTAGCTGCAAAAGTTGTGACAATATTTCTTCCACAACATTGACATCCATCATCTCTGTGATCACAGCAATCCTTAATATCGGGACAATATACTCCATAGGAATCACAACTTCCTGTCGATATACCAATCAAAATAGGGCTTGGCCTATCAATTTCTTACAAGTCGTGTTATATTCCCATCATACCGCTGAATTTTTCTAATCCTAGTCATAACTTTGAACATTGAAAACTTTTGTCAATGCATTCTCCATAATTTTGTTAAAGGATTCAACATCTCCATTAGCTTGAGGATGATAAGGTGTTGTCCTTCTATGCTAAATCTAGAGTTCCTCCATGATTTTTGCAATCAATTGGTTGGCAAGGTGTGTACCTTGGTTACTTATTAAAATATTAGGATGTCCAAATCGTGTCACGACGCTCTCAAATAAAAACTTTGCAACATTCACAGTAGTACAATCCTTTATTAGTGCTTCTTTGGCCCATCTAGGTACCAATGGCATTTCATCCCACTATGATGGATTTCCAATCCTTCGACAAACATCCCAGCTGCGACAATAAGCCTGGGAATCTACGTGGATGGTAGGCCACCATAATCCTGGGTGCATGGTATGCCACCATAATATTGCATGCATGGTAGGCGACCATAATCATCGCTCGTGATCCAAAATGCAGCGACAAAGAATATCATCAGGACCCATTTTATACAATTGTCCAACAATCAGTTGTAAATCCTCAACTCATGTAACCAACTGTTTCTTTTGCACCAGGGTGAACTCAGCTGGTGTATAACCTGCAATAAAAAATTGTATCATATCTCTATACTGATCATCAAACATGGTTATGGAAAATAGTTGTGAATCAGGGAGATTATCATCCAGGTTAGTAGGCTCTTCACCACTTTCTATCCTTGAAAGATGGTCTGGTCCCAAATTCAATCGATTGTTTTTAACAATTATCTCAAAATCAAGTTCCTGGAAGAGGAGAAGCCGTCGACAAATATCCCCCCCTCAACACTGGCTTATTAACTCGGTATTTCAATACATAATCGTTGGTATACATCTTAAAATGTCCGCCTAGTAAATAATTTTTGAATTTGTGCAGTGCTTATACCATTGCTAACCTTCTATTTTTGTCGTGGTATAACTTTTTCTCTACAATTGACAACTTCCTGCTAGTGAAGGAAATGGGATGAATGATCAATCCTTCATCAGGATGTGTTAGTACCACACTGACCTTTACAGAAGACACATCGGCATGAACATGAAAATCATTCTCCCATATTGGAAATACAAGTATTGGCATAGTATCCATGTTTTTTTTCAACGTGTCCAGACTCTCTTGGCATATCTGTGTCCATTGAAACTTAACATCTTTCTTCAAAATATTTTCTGTTGGAACGATCACCTCTGCGTATCCTTTAATAAATTTTTTGTAGTATCTAGTGTGTCCTAGTGTTGGTGTCAACTGTTTGACTATAGTAGCTGGTGGTAGATCGAGAATGATCATAATTTTGGCCAGATCGACCAGAATTCAATTATGACATACTACATGACCTAATAGAACTCCAAATGGGGTGCAAAAGATACATTTTCTCAAATTTAAGGAAATTTGATACTGGAGACAACATTCCAACATCATTCTAAGGCTCTCAATATGGTTTTTTATAATCCAAAATACTATCCAATCATCAAAGTAGACTTCAAGAAATTTATGTATAAAATCTTTAAAGGAAGCTACAACAATTCTGGAAAAAATTGCAGGAGCATTCTTAAGTCCTAAGGGAATTACGGTATACTAGAAACATCCCCACTCTGTCGCAAAGGTAGTATTGTTCCAGTCTTCCTTTGCAATCTTGATCTGATGGTATCCAAAAAATCCATCAGTGAACGAATACATTTCCTACCCTCTTACACTCTCCAGTACTTCATATGTAAACGGGGTTGGAAAAGGGTCATGTAAACAAGCATCATTCAATTTTCTTAGGTCAACACAAATTCTTACTTCGCCTGAGGTATTATTTTCCTAGACTACTATTGGACTAATCCATTATGATTCTTCAACAGGTTTTATAACACTTGCCTCCAACATTCGGTCCAATTTGACCTTGAAATTTTCTTTGTATTATGGATTCAAACGGTAGGGTCGCTTTGGGATTCATAGGTATTTTAATTTCACCGAGATCTCCGACTATTCCCTTCATATATGAAAATATGGTAGGGAAAAACTCATGCAATAACTCAGTGATCTTCCCTACATTTTCTTCATCCCAATAATCTCCAATATTGGCGAACTTTGGATTGTCATTCAAACCAATATTAACTTTCTTAATTTTAAGTGGACTTAGGAATTGGCCACTAGAAATACGAAAACCCTCCACTATGCGCATCCCTTATAACTCGAGTATGTTTATTTCGAGCAGGTCATCATCATTTGGTTCTCTTGTCACATTGTAGAACTCCATCCAATGGTTGATTGGTGTGTTGAATTGATGGAATTTGTCATTGTGATAGTGATTTCCTCAAATATCTTCTCTTTGATTACATGTAGGGTAACATCAATTATTAGGTGATCATCTGCAAACTCGAAGGTATGTGTGAATCTAGTGGATATCTCTTCACACTCAATAGTTCCTTGTCACAGTTTAACAAATGTATACCAATTCCTTGGCACCATGTCCAGTGTATGTATGAAGTGATGAACCCATTCTTGTCATGGATATTCCTTCCATGTGTTGCGACAATGCTCAATATGTTCCACAGGATTTGACAATCTTGTATACTTGTGACCAGTATAAGTGATCTCTTATCCAAATCCAATCTCCAACAATATTCTACATTGTGGCCATTCGTAGATAGATTGTTTATATATACCCCACCATCTAGTGGGCATAGCTTTCAACACAAATTCCAAGGCAGACAATCATTGCGATTGTGTAACTTTTGCTTCAAATTCTTATATAAAAGATGCAAGGTTCATTAAACCTTCATATGTAGGAAGATCTCTTGCCTCAAATACTACCCATCGCATAGACCTAGTAATTCTTACACATCTTCTCATGGAAACTTCATGCATCTGATTCTACCAATTCTCTATTTCTTCTTCAGAATCAAATGTATAAGAGATAACACTTCCAACTCAGCTTTCCATCAGATATTGGGTTTATATAGACATATCGAGAGGACATGATGTTATATATATGATCCAGGTAATTACCTTGTCCTTCATTGTTCACTGGTTCGACATATCTCTGTCCTTCCAGCGAATCAATTAGTGTGATCACCCTCATCTTTGAATCTTCAAATGACATGATTCTTCTCTTAAAATTGAAAATGGTTTTATTATCTATCACCCAGTCAATCCCTAAAAGTGCACGATATGGATTTGTATCATCAATAATGTCTATCACTTCAAATTTTGTGTATGTTCTCAGAACTTCTATCTCAACAGGTACTTGAGTGAGTCGACCAATGGGTAGAACCTTTGATGATTTGATAATATTAACTAAATGGGAGACCAATCCAGTCACAGCTTGTTTATTCTTTCCCATGTCTTCCTTGTAAAGATATTGACATCATATCCCAGATCTAGAATGATATAATCCATGTCATAGTGTCCTATCTGCACAGTCATTCATAAGTCACGATCAGTTTTAACCTTTTCCCAACATGGTTAACTATTCATTTAGGTCACACTTCTTCTGTAGTTTCTTCTATGAGTGTTGTCAATTATGCGACAACGTCTTTATCATGGATTAGTGCTAAACAACTTTTGAAAATTTCTTTTAGCTTACTAACATTTCTTGGTCTTGCTTCCTCAGTATTTGATTAAATCTTTCAAGCATCTCTCTTACTTGTCTTGATGTTGACGCTTGATTTGTGTCAACAAATCCTAGTCTGACACCAAAGAATACTTCCTTATCTTTCTATACATCAAATGGTACTTTCCTTTGTGCCACAGGTCGCTCCTGCGGTTTTCTATGTTGTGCATTTGGGTCTTCTCTAATCACAACACCTCCTCTTGTGACGACTACAATGTTTTCTTCTCTTGTCTTGGAAGAAATCATCTGAATGTTCTGGTTGCAGTTTGGATTAGGATTATGCACAGGGTTTGTATTTCCCATATTTAGATCCTACCACTTTACAATCAGTTGCAAACATTGTTCAACAATATGATCAAATTGTTTGTAATACAAACATGTATTTGCAAGACTTGCAAAATCTCAAGAAAAGTTTAATGGTTGTCCATAGTTATAACATATGACTTGGCCTCTTCCTCGACCAAATCCTCCCACTCCTTGTTGTACTTTTCCTTGACCTCAAAAATTTCCACCCCCCTAGGTTGAGGGTAGTGTTGTTGTGGTGGATATTGATTTTGTTGGTATTGTGGCTGAGGGTATTGTGGTTGATGAAATTGTGTTGGAGGGTATTGAGCAGGATGGTATTGAGTGTGCGATCATTCAACTTGCATGTGCTCATCATTATTCATCAAGTAGGTATCCACCGTATTCTCTTGCAGTAGCTGAAATTCTCTGCAATCTTTCTCATTGTGTCCTACAGATTTACAAAATTTATAATACAAGATAGCTGGTGTACTTACAATATTATGTAAATACAAACATTATTTCGATCGATGGCCTCTAGTTTGACATATTCTATACCAAGGAATTCCTTGGGTGTTTATCGGGTTCGGCACTCCCATAGTTCATGAGTGTCGTACAATTATCGTTGTGGTGTCTGTCGGTTCTACATCTTGTACACCATAGTTATTCTTGAAATTCCTTTCCTTTCTTGATGTTGTGGAGGTGCACCATAATATTAGCCAATTGCGACTGAATCTGCATCATTATTGCAACGGTTTCTCCAATTGGCGAGGATTCTAGCTTCATTATTATTTCCATGGATTATGTGTATGACACAATCTTCTGTTGCATCAATAAAATCTAGATGTGCGGCAACAAGGCAGAAATGAACCATTCCTTGTGTTGTACATATGACATATGAAAGCTTACTTTGGCCATTAACATCTTGAATCTCTCATCAAAGTCCTAGACAGAATCTGTAGGTAGCTGCTTGATTTATTTAATCTTTGTAATGCATTGGGACTCAAACTTAGGCTTTCTAAACTCATTTATCATTCTGATTCGAATCTGGTCAAGTATTTTTTGCGCAACTCCTATTGGCACTATAGAAAACTTCATGAACCATTTAAGTGCACAACCTCGTAGAGTTTTGACTGTCTATGATTTTGTTATGTCCTCATCTTGGACCTATAGCATAGTCCATATGGCTTCATAGAGAAACCAATGTTACTCTGGGTCTTCCAACCCATTTCCATTGAATATTGGCAACTTAATCTATGTTACAGTCATTATGTTGGCTCCTTATACACTTGGGAAAAAATATGTTGTAGTCGGACTCCCTTTTCCACTATTCCCAGCATTAGTACTATTCATATTTACAAGCCTACTTGGAGACAAGTTTTTATATCTTACCTCTGGTGATTTATGCAGCATTGTAGGTATACAGTACTCGTGCTCTATTCTTAGACTTTCTGTTGATTCTTTTGATTCCTCTTCTCCTTCAGATACCAGCTGATATTCTTCTTCTTCATCACAAGATCCTTCCTCTAAGTGCGATGTAAGTTCGTAGTCCCATCCTCTAGTAGTACTACAACTTCTTCTTCATGTGACAGTTTTTCTTCTCTTTCATGACCTAAATCTTCTTGTAGTTCTTAAATAACCATCCTCTATTTCAGTTCCAGTATATCTGGGGAACATCTCACCCTAGTTTGCGCCATTCTTCACATAGTTTTGTTGTGACATACCTTCCTTTCTGTGCACAACTTTCACCTATAACATTTGTAAGATTCATTTTCCATATACGAGCATCTTTATCCAAGTTTTCAAAGACAACAAATATCTTCCACTAGTTCCTTGGAAAAAATTTCGCTTCACCTCACTATATGAGGTTATTGTGTCAACAACAAACTCAGTAATATATACTTGTAAAATTCTATCCACCCATAAATAAACATCCCTCAACATAGGAATGCCTACACTTTTCAGTCGTTGAATCAACTGAGGATTCCACTCCTTCAGTTCTCCTCCTTGAAAGTTTCTTTGTTGGGTTTCCAACTTTGACAACCACTCATGCAACACAATAGGAAATTTAGAAAAGAAAATTTTGTGAATATTTGGATACAGATATCGTCCCAACCATTTTGTTGGATTCCACTGAGATCCTTTACTATATTCTTGTGCAAACTCTAATGCTTTGAAATCCACCCAGTCTTGGATTTTTTCCTTCATTGAATACCACAACATATCCCTCGCCAAAATGATTTAGGTCCCAGCAACTGAACTATTTGTTTGTGTTTGTCCTACCTTTGACCCATGTTCAGTCCCTTCCCTTGTGCGCTACAAAGCCCAAGATACCAGCCAGACAGATAAAGGCTCAGACGACAGCACCTGTGATGCAAATGTAGTCTCACCATAGATATCTTTCTATTGGGTAACTTCTAGAACCAAGTTTCCACAGTTGGGTGGGGGAATTTCATGTCCCTTGGTCTTCTACCACGGTGCTCGACGGAGGCTAGTCATGGGTGGGGTCTTGCTACTTACTATACACGGTTAATATTTGATACGAATTTTCCTTTGATAGACATTATAACAACAAACCCAATGCAGCATAAATACATCCACAATAACCATGTGGAAAACAAATATAAGATATGTCGAAAGCAAATAAACAAACATGAATTCACAATAACATATATATATATATATATATATATGACTTGAGCACATTCATCATTCACACATTTAACATAGAATCTAACATGGAAACCCATCCAGGAAAAACCACAAAAGGTGCTCTTCATCTAGCATGAGAAATATATGGCACCTTTCGTATGCACACAAAGTTGTAGACTCTGTTATAGATATTTCTTTCGTATCTATACATGATTATTTATCCTCTCATGGTCTCTGATATTCTATTCTCTACTCTCCCTCTTCTAAGATATGTTGATGATCTGCACATATACTGGATCATCTCAATGTGCTCTTTGACTTCTACTAATGATCTGCACACAACCTAGATCACCTAATCTTTCTTCTACACTACTATACACTCAGCTGCATGTTCTTCAACTCTTATCTATGGCTCAAAAGTTCAAAAAGATAAAAACAATAGAAATCAGACTATCACTAAATGACCATACACTACTAATACTAACATCAATAGACCTTCTAGAGGCTCACCCACATACATCTTGGGATCCTCCCTTTATAGGTTCCTACATGTCCCTTTCATCCGTCTTCATACAATTAGCCGACAAGTTGTCTTTCCTATTCTATCACCACATGACAATAGGAATTGACAACCTAACTTACAAATATTCTTTCATACGTGTGGCTCCCACCAACTCTATCCAACTTCGTACCCACGAGCTTTCCAAGTTGTCACTTTCTCGTCATTGTGACATTGCATGTCTTCTGACATGGTTAACTCTGTAGCATCCTTCCTTGTCACACCCTTTCCTTTTGTTGTAGTTCATCTTCCTTCATGACCTCTCTTCTATCATGAACTTTATTCTTTCATGATGTTATAATAGTAGTCCACCACTTAGTACCTTAGTATAAATCCTTAGTCATTTTATTGTCATTTACGCAATGATATGCTATGGTTTGGGCTTAGGGAAGTCAATCCAGCATAATAACCATATATTTTGATGCTTTCACACCTATAGAAGCACTCCAGCTAAGTTAAACTCCACATGTGGTCCCTCGTTTATTTTTTATGCAACTCCATTCCTTAAATTGGGGAATTGTGGTTGACTAGGAGCGCTATGGGTGGTTTTAGCCCAATTTTTAGACTGTTGGAGCATTTAATGGCCACCTAGAGCCTGCCATTCACCTTATTTTGCACACACATGCATACCAAGGGGTCATGATTGCTCCAACACACCTCATCGATGTCCACACCTCCATTCGTGACCATTTCGACTGAGCTGGAGCGAGTTTGGCCCGCCTAGAGGGGATTGAGGCCAATTTGGCCAATTTCACATGTACACTCATTTTTGGCTTCTTAAGCATCACAAATTGCACCAGATGTAATATAAACCTCATATTCACATTTTAGATTGTCAAATAATATCCAGTTTATGTTCACACTATGTATGCAAAATTGTTCCTCTTTCATGTTTTTTTGTTGGTTTTTGCAAATAGTTCGATTTGTGAGATTCTCTAGGATCCTAGATCTTGTTGTAGATCAAAATTATCACATGGTATCAGATCTGAGTGGATTTTAGCGAGTTTCATATCAATCTTGAGTGTTTAAGCTGCATTTTTTAGAAAATTTCCAGATAAAATTGAGTATTTTTTTGCAGGACTTTTAGCAAATTTATCACCATTGGTGCACGCATAAATGGAATCAAACCACATATTTATTACCCCCTTAAATTTATTCAATTGGAAGGTAGAAATGGTTATTCAATTGAGATCTAAGGGTCTCTACAGAGTTGCCATGGCACAGAATTGGAGCCAAACTCTGCTGTAGAGAAAGCTAATTACTTCAATAGACTTGATGAAGCCTATGGATTTCTATGCCCGAGTATTTCAAGAGAGATCTTATTTCATATAGATAGTTTGACAACCCCAAATGAAGTCTAGGTCAAACTAGAATCACTCTTTGGGGAAGATGATGAATTGAGAGGACATCAGCTTGAAAATGAGCTCATAAGCCTGAGCCCAACACATTTTGAAACTATCCAGGAGTTCTTCATGAATTTCAAGTATCTAGTGCTTCAGCTAAAGCAATGTGGAATTGAGAAGAAATAGGATCAATTGATACTGTCCATCCTTTCGAAGTTAGGCCCAAAATTTTCAGTGTTTGTAAGCACCTTTCATTCTTGCAAATTGACACTTCGAAATTGGAAAATGCCAACACTAGATAGATTCATGGAGTCCCTCACCCAGGAGAAATACAAGCTAGTTCAAATGGTAACCATCAAAGCTAGGGATCAATCTTTGGCCATGGGTTCTTCAAATGACTCCAAGGGAAAGCAAAAGGCAAATAATTCGAAGCAGTCACACAAGAGGAAACCCGATAAACCCAAAACTAGTGATGGGGGTTCAAATCCTCCTAAGGAGAAGGACAAGAAAGGGAAAGAGAAAACCAAATGCACATATTGACACAAGGGATGGCATCGAGAGAGCTCCTGCATGAATAAAACCATTGACAAAATGGTGCAGCTGCTGAATAAAAATAATATCCCTATCCCAGATGGCGCAACTACTGGAGAAAAATAGCATCCCTATCCTAGATAACATAAGGAAGAAAGATGACTCCTCAATTTTAGACAACAAAGAGAAATGTCATGACTTGGTAGCATGGACTTCTAATTCCTCAACCTTCATTATTGATTTAGGGGCATCTAGACATATGGTTACCACCAGAGAGCTCTTCTCCTCTATGCATTCGAATAGTGGCCCAACAGTTCGAATGGTATATGACTCTGAACAAGTTAGTGAACCTAATATGACATAAGTTGGTCAACCTACTACAACATAATTTAGTGATCCTAATACGACATAAGTTTCATGGATAATATCTAAACCTAATACGACATAGATTCTGGACTTGATACAACACAAGTCTCATGGGAATGACTCTCGAAGTTGTACTCTCAACACATAGTTGGATTCAATCTAAGGTTAAATTTAATCCAAATTTTACTTCAATCTAAGGTTGACTTCAATCCAAGTCTTACTTTAATCCAAGGGTGATTCAATACATAGTGGACTTTTAAGCAATGTTGACTTCATTGCAGAGTTGAATTTAAGCAAGGTTGACTTCAATTAAAGGTTGAATTCAATACAAGATTGTTTCCAATCCATACTTGACTTCAATCCAAGATTTATTTCAACATTAACTTCATTTCAATGTTGAGTTTAATCCAAGGTCAACTTCAATACATGATTCACTTCAATCCAATGTTTGCTTAATACTATTATTGAATTCAGAAAAGGGTAACTTCAAGGTTGACTTCAATCCAAGGTTGACTTGAATCCATGCTTACCTTCAATCCAAGGTTAAATTCAATCAATGGTTAAAATCAATCCAAGGATGAATTCAATTCAAGGATGAATTCAATACAAAGTTGACTCCAATAAAAGTTCACTTCAATCCAACGTTGACTTCAATATATAGTTGGCTTCTAAGTAGGGTTGACTTCAAACTATAGTTCACTTTTAGGAAATGTTGAATTCAATCCAAGTCTTCAATTCATAGTTGAATTTAATCCAATTTTGAGTCCAATCCAATGGTTGAATTCAATCCATTAATAGTATTAAAATAATGACTTTAATCCATAGTTTACTCCAATCCAAGGTTGACTTCGATTCAAGATTGACTTCAGTTTCAGGTCGACTTCAATCCATGGATGACTTCAATGAAAGGTTGACTTCAATGCATGGTTAAATTTAATTCATGGTTTACTTCAATCAAAGGTTGACTTAATTATATTGTTAGCTTCAATACAGGGTTGACTTCAAGGTTTACTTCAATCCAAGGTTAACTTCAATCCAATGTTGCCTTCAATTCAATGTTGAATTCAATCCATAGTTGACTTCAATCAAAGGTTACTTAAATCCAAGGGTAACTTCAATATATTATTGCATTTTAAGCAAGGTTGACTTAAATCTATAGTTTACTTTTAGTAAATATTGACTTCAATCAAGGGTTGAAATCAATCCATAGTTGACTTCAATCTAAGGTTGACATCAATCCATGGTTGACTTCAATCTAAGTTTGACTTCAATTCATGGTGAACTTCACAACATGGTTAGCTTCAATCCAAGGTTGACTTGAATCCAAGGTTTAGTTCAATCCAAGGTTTAAATCAACGTAAGGTTGACTTCAATCCATAGGTTAACGTTAAGCAAGGTTGAATTTAATCTAAAGGTGACTTTAATCCATAATGGACTTTTAAGCAAGGTTGAATTTAATCTAAGAGTGACTTTAATCCATAATGGACTTTTAAGCAAGGTTGACTTCATTCCATAGTCTACTTTTAAGTAAGGTTGAATTCAATCCATAGTTGACTTTAATCAAAGGTCGACCTCAATCCAAGAGTGACTTCAATCCATAATTGAATTCAATAAAAGGTTGAATTCAACATTGACTTCATTATAAGTTCAAGTTCAATCCAAAGTCGAATTCAATACATGGTTCACTTTAATCGAATGTTGATTTAATACCATTCTTAACTTCAATATACAGTTGACATAAAGGTTCACTTCAATCCAAGTTTAACTTCAATCAATGGTCACCTTCAATCCAAGGTTGACTTCAATCAATGGTCAACTTCAATCCAAGGTTGACCTTAATTCAAGGTTGAATTCAATCCGTGATTGACTTTAATCCAAGGTTGACTTCAATATATTGTTAGCTTCTGAGCAGGGTTGACTTCAATCTATAGTTGACTTCAACCCAAGGTTGACTTCAACCTAAGGTTTTATTTAATCCAAGGTTGACTTTAAGCCATGGTTAACTTCAATCTAAGTTTGACTTTAATATATAGTTGAGTTCAAACCAAGGTTGACTTTAATATATAGTTGGATTTTGAGCAAGGTTTACTTCAATTTATAGTTAACTTTAGGAAATGTTGACTTCAATCCAAGGTTGACTTCAACCCATGGTTGAGTTCAATCCAAGGTTGAATTCAATCCATAGCTTACATTTAAGTAAGGTTAAATTTAATATAAGGTGAACTTCAAACATCATTTCACTTTAATCCAAGGGTGACTTTAGTCCAGAGTTGACTTTTAAGCAAGGTTGAATTCAATAAAAAATTGACTTCAATCAAAGGTCGATTTCAATCAAATATTGACTTCAATCCAGAATTGACTTTTAAGAAAGGTTGAATTCAATCTAAGGTGGACTTCAATCCAAGGGTGACTTCAATCCAATCCTGAATTTCACTTAATTCATTTCAGTTTGAGAAAGAAGAACAAAATTCCATTGACACTCAATTATTCCATCAATTACATTCCATACAAAAATGGAAATATTGTGCATGTATTAAACACTTGCTGTAATGTCCCCGGTTTCGACCCCGTTTGCATGATGTATATATTGTAATTAATCCTGGTGAGGAGCTCAAGGCAAAAGCCCCACCATCGATTTGGTTGTGAATGTTCGGCAATGGGAGATAATTGCCGGTGGTATGTCGTGCTATCTGGCACATTTTAATTCGGCATCATGTAAATCCGCACATCAAATAAAATAAACCACAACCAGCTACGGCAATGCAGCGTTGAATGAAAAGGGCATAGTTCCAAAGGATAAGGGGTGGGGGATGTCAAACCTTGGTTATGGGGGAAAAACCCATGTTTTGACACCTTTGTTTGTTTGTCACCTTTTGTCTCATCCAACCTCTTCCAACCTCTTTAATGTTTTGATTGGGTAGCTGAGGAGTAATGGCTGCTGGTGGTTGAGGCAGTTAATGCCTTTGGGAGTGGGGTGGCAGGACTGTCAGCCTTACCCACTTGCTCACTCCACCCACGTTTGCCCATTCTTCATCCTCGCGCACTCTTCCCTGGTGAGTTCACTCTCACCACGTTTTTGGCTGTTTGCTTCTCTCGCAGAGGTTTTGGGGGCGTTTTTTGGTCTCACGCAGACATTTTCTGGGGGCTCCACGAGTTGCTGAAGCACCCACGCACTGTAATTCGCGTCCCTGCTGTTGTTTTGTTCATCCACAGGCAAAATCGGATTTGTTTTCTCCTCACGCAGGACCTCTATTGCTGTGCATTCTCACGCACTGGGGATTTCCTCCCGTTTTTGCCTTCACGCACTGGATTTTGCCAGATTTACCCACGCAGCAGTTTTCTTCTGCGGATTTGTGGATAGTGTGGTCGTATCCCTCACTCACGGGACGATTGTGGGTTTTGCATTGTTGCTCACGCTCACCCACAGGATGGGAGACTGTGATTTCTTCCCCAAAACGGTTTGTATATGTTTTCTTGATGATTTCGTTGCCCAGGACGGGCTGTGTTTTCCACGGTGTTGGATGTGGTTGTTGTGGTCTTCCCTACTTGTTGGGAACTGTTGTAAATTCGAGTGAGAGTCATTTTTGCCACGATAGGGCCAAGAATGACTTAGAATTCGTTTCCATGTTTAAGCTGTGACAACTAAGTAATTTCCTGAGTGCAATGGATAGTCTTTGGACTGTGCTGGCTTGGCTTGTCTATTGAAAGCCTGTGAAACCCAGCTGTGTTGATTTGTTGTTTGTGCCCCTTGGCTATGTATAAGCCTGCAATTTACCCTTATTCCGGAGGAATCATGCCCAGCTCGGGGGTGGCAGCGTTGCTGAGAGATTGATGAGCAAGCTGGCCTATGGTTGGGTGGAACGTTGCAGTGACGTAGCTGGTTGCGGTTGAATTCTTCACCAAAAGATAAGTGCTGCTGACTGTTTCTTCTCTACAATTTAATCTATTGTATAATGAGTTATGATGAACATGTTGAATGCTGGTTGTATATAAATGTTTGCTTCCGCTGTATGATTGAAGAATTGTGCATCTTGGATGATGGACTATGCACCATGTTATGCCTGTTTAAGCTTTTAATTCTCAGCATTGATTTATGTTCATGGGCTGGTTTCCCCTTTGATGTTGTGATTGGTCTGCTCGTCGCGTCCTCTTCGCCGTTCCAAGGGATGGGGACGTGACACTTGCAAACTCTGTTAGATAAAAATGTAATAAACACATGCCAACTCTATTAGAGAATGCACACTGTGCATGAAATGATTATCAAATACATGTGTATGTTTATACTAAGTAAATTACATGAATTTTTCTTGTTTTCTAAATATACTTTCAAGATTTATGCTTATTCATTATTTTAAAATTATTTCTTTATCATTATTCATCTTCCACATCATTGATGGATCAAATGTATATATTAGTTTACATTGGCATCCCTAGGAAAGAATACGTAATGACCAGAATTAAATGAAATCAATTTTTTTTACAGATCCCATAGGATATCAAAAAGTTTATTTATCATAATTATGGAAGATTATGCAAGTTTGTAGGGCCAAATTATGTAAAAAAATAGATTTTGACTGAGTTTATGTGTGCCGTTTTTTTTTAAATTTGCAAGAATGGTTGAACTTGAGATTTAGACATGGAAAGAAATTTGATTTAAATTAGCGATAAGGTCGACCAAAGCAACTTCCATAAAGTTTATTTCATTCAATTCTTTGTAGCACAGCCACTTAATTTATGGTTGGTGAACACAGACAGGTAACAATTTAACGGTCACTAATAAGTTATCATTTAGTTGTTCTGACCTAATTCTAGTTAAATGAGTGATCTCTCACAAACAATGAGTTATCCACACATCAGCTAGCAGTTCTCCATGCATCAGCTCCCAGTTATCCATGTATCAATTATTTTTTATATATTTTTTTAGTAATTGCTTATTTTGAATTTGTAACGACTTCCATAGAATGAATCTGGAAACTACACTTGTCTCATCCTCATCCATAGATGAAAAAGAATAGGTTCTTTCCACCCCAAAATATCAAATAAAATTACCCACTAGTGTAATTAAGACTAGCATACCCATAGAGTTTGTGGTTGGATCACACCGATAAGGATCAAATTGTTGAGAGATAGCGATGGAATGAAAGCCAATTTGTAATTTTTTTAAATAATTCATATTCTTCTAGTTAATTGGGTTCAACTATGAGTTAGCCATGCCTAGCTACATGTTATCACCAACATTCTTCATGTTATCCATTTATCAACTATCAGTTATTTTTTATAGTCTTTTTTTTTTATCTTACATTCGTTTAGTTATCTTCCATGAATTGTTGGCTATCCATTCAGAAACTATGAGTTATCCATGTATTGGTACTAGTTATCCATTCAACAGCTCCCAACTATTTTTTATGTTCCTTTTTTTTTATAATTATTTATTTCGAATTTTGAACGACTGCCATAAAATCAATATTGACAGTATACTTGTATCATCCTTGTCCTTAGATGTAAAAGCATAGGTTGTAGTACACCCAAAATCTCAAATAAAAATGTATATCGGTAATTATCATAGCCACAAGTAAAGTTGTAGGTGAACCTCGATAGGAACAACTAGCCACTTAGTTTTGTGGAGATAGTTGGTTATTAAACAAATACTAAATATTAAACTATTTAGTACTAATATTAATATCAACATAAAACGAATATTATTTAATTATAAAAATACAAAACCATTATTGTTATCGCTTTCTTTAACACCAATTAAGTAAAGCTTATTTAAATCTTAATCAAGATGCATTTAAGCATAACAATATATGATAGGTTTTTGTACGGTCGACCAAACTCAAATCTATCGTGGAGGATAATTTAGGGTTCGGTTCAATGGCATCCATAGGAGTTCCACCGTCACCCCCGATGGATGCAGCCCTCCGATGGTCGGGCGCCTCTCCTTGTGTCCCTTCTTGCAGCCTCTGTCTACCAGCTTCGATAGGAAGCATGCATGCAAACCATATTAGCACAGATCCCTATCCAATAATCCTACAGGTTGCGCAACCAAACATAGCCTCTTTTTCAAGTCGTCCAGGTAGTGGGGAGCGATAGAGAGATGAGGCTAGGGTTCACATAGTCTCGATGTATGAGCCCTTGTACCCTCTCTGAATACAAAAAATGATCAGAGATCAATCTTTTTAAAACATGGCTGCTCCAACGGATCTAGTATTCTCAAGACATGTCAAAGCTACCAGGACTCCTCAAAACCCTGAAGCCTTCTCAATTTTTGTAAGATATTTAAAGGGGGTCTCTCTTTGCTTGCGAGGGACCCCAAAAATATTTGTTTTGAAGCTCAAATGCTTGATTCAATAGGTAGAAGGAGCCCCTTCAGGACTGTAGGGGCTTATCTTTGCAAGACAACAAATCTCAGACCAACGACAACTCCACAGCCTTGGGATCTCAAAGGACGCTTGAATCTCCATGGAGGCCAGCCTACAGGGAGGAAACAATAGACCCTCGACTTCTAAGCCTAAGTCCTTCTAGGATGCAACACGCGCAAGGCTCTTTGATGCAAAAAATTCGGTCCAGATCCCACACCTGGTCTACATTGTAGATAAATCCGAGGAGGTTCCCACCTTGGAGATTACACAGCCAGAAGTCATTCAGAACATTCTCCAATTCAAGGAGCATACCCTAATCTACAAATTCAATGGATTGTGGAAAAAAAAAAATCTCCTCGCGTGGATCAACTCAAACTAGCTTGAGGAATCTCAGGTTTTACTATGCTTTAAAGGGTTTTTCTAGTGATTTTTCCTTCTCGAGAATATCTTCTTTCTGCTAAGAGAAAAGGGCCTTAGTTCTGGGGATCTGTAGGGATTTTTATAACCCCCTAGTTCCCTAAGTTTGATCCTCTAACTATGGTAGTGATGAAGGTTCCCATCTAGGTACGACCTCCAAACTTACAGTGCATTTCTGGACTCAATTGGTCTTCAAAGGGATAGACGACGCTCTGGGTTGTTATTTGTCTTTCAATGATTCTCACTCAGCACAGGGTATTTTTACCTTTGGTCACATATATGCCACCATTGACATCAATTTATGGCTTCTTGACAAGATCAACCTGAAACTAGGAAGCTCCATATAGAGTCAAGCCTTGCATAATGAAAAAACAGCCTTCAGGTGTAAGATTCGTAGACACATGGGCCACCTTCTCAATGCATGCCCGCAAAGAAAGACCCAACAGAAAAAATAATGAAGGCTCACAGAGCCAAAATATAGCAATCCTGCATGCCCTTGCATGAAGAAAACAATCAAGATGACCAGCTTGATGAAGACTCGCCCCAAGAAAAACAGGATCAAATACCCACTCCACCTCCACCTAAGGTGCACATGCCTCTTCAAGAAGATGAAAGCACGAAAAGAGGCCTTCCACAAGGGAGAAAATGATATCATGAATCTTCCTCTTCATATTCTTATAAGGAACTCCACCATGATTCCAGTGACACACGGTAACAGTCCATCAACTTCATGTACCAATCCCCAGAAATACAAAACGTTGTAGTCGATGATGTCAAACAAAATCTATTGTGGAACGATGTTTATTGGCTTGGAAGAGTGGAGATGGGCAAATATTGGAAATTGCTATGATAGTGTCATAATGTGGCCTTCATTTTGAATTCTTCTCCAATCCACCAAACTTTCAATGAAACTACAAATTTGCAATGGACATGTGAAAACCTAATACCTATGTCATTTTATTTATTAAGAAATTAAATGGAAAATATGCTAAGTCTAACGTCAAAGTATGTTATATATAACATAGTAATGTGCATGTTTAAAGTTGCTCATACAAATCTTGTGATTATCTTAGGGTTTTCAACATAACTGAATGAGAATAGTCGGGGGTGATTCAAATATGGATATATCAAGAATTGCAGGAAATAAGTATGAGAAATTTCTTCTATGAGCATGCATCATTCCCAGAGTTTGCATGGAAATCCCCAGAGTTTGCAATAATTAAAAAATTCATAAATCTTGTTTGCCATAAATCTTGTTTGTCAATAATTAAAAAGCTCATAAATACGCAACCCCTTACGCTGCCCAAAAGCTGAAATAAATACGCCTATTGTGTAACAAGACACTTCCGACAACTATATGATACACATGAGAGTTTGTTTGTAGTCGTGCTTGAAAAAAACTATGGGCGAGTGACTCCACACCTACGTCTATGCAGTTGTCCATGTCCATCAACCTAGTTCTAAAACATTTAAACTATTGGCTAATTATGACATAGAAACCTGTATCTTCAATGTTAACCCATGTGTATTGCTAGTGCGCTCGGGGGGATTAGGCCCTTATACTCTGAATGTTAAACCCTAACTTTTATGATTTCATGAAATCCTTATGAGGAACCAATTATTATGTTCTACTCATAAATTATATGCCACTCTTTGGACTTTAATAGATCAATGAGCTTATAAGGTTGAAGTGCTTTTCTATCTAATAGAATAGTTTATGGAATAAAATTTGGATGAAGTTATAGAATTTTTAAGAGGGTTTACAGTGTTATTATTTTAGTCGATAATGCTTAACTATAATGGTTCTAGGATGGAAAAATGGGATTAGGTTTTGTTATGGAAAGCAGCATTAGGTGATATGTTTCAATTAAAGATAGGGTTAATTTTTTTTTTAAAATCAATGTTTATACCACAATATAAGACGGAAAATGTAAATGTTGAGGACACTACACTTATAATAATAATCTAGGAATAAAATTAGACATGGAGCAGTTTGCAACCTCTAGGATTTTGCTGAAATTGAAGGTGGGATATGTGCCTAAAGAGAAACATGCAATTGGTGTGACAAAGGCAAAGGAACATGACTAGTAGAGAGTTTCTCCTAGATGAACATGTACATGGCTATGATATTAAGATCGTGATCCTATATTTGGGCTCAAATGTCAACATTCTACCAAAGAATTCATGGGAAGCAATAGGCTCTCCACCGGTCGTCTACCCTTCCATTCAGTTGAGGATGGTAAATCAATATTGTATATACCCCATTAGATAACAAAACTGTTGAAGTTGATTTGGGAGGTGTCAAAAACACTACATAATTTGAAGTAATAGAGATGATGGAAAATATGAATCAGTACCTAGCATTTCTTGGCATCAAATGGTCTTATGAAAACTATTAAATAGATGATTTGAAGAACAACACAATGAATTTTGAGGTTGATGGCATGAAAGTAACATGACCACTTGTACACACCAATATCCATGATATATAAATCCAATCTAAGAAAATATGGAACACAATGTCATGGATAAGATATATTCTCCAACATCAAAAAAACGATATGATTATATAAAGCCAAGGACAAAAAGTTCAATAAGACGGAGGAGCATTCATTTCTTCGATAGTGACTTTGAAGAAGCTTGGTAAAGCTGGTAAACGGGAGAAATGAACTCTCATCCAGACATAACATAATGGTAAAATTATTTCATTGGATTCGAATAGAAACGCATGATTCATCAAGGTATGACAAAACCAATAGCCTAGATTAGTTCCTTAGATAGATGGATATCACATGGATGTTCTGGATAATGCGCTCAGAGGCACTCCCACAAGATTGTGAGTCATACATAAATATGGCATACCAAATTGGGACACCACTTAGGTTACACCGATGATAAAATTCATGTCATTCATGCATGCCAATATGGTAAAATAAATATTCATAGGAGATACCAATCCATATGAGCACATCGACGTGTCTGACCACAAGTGGGACTCAAATGAATTATAACCACAATTTTGGGTTCATCGGGTTTTTCATGATATTGTTCCTATCTCAAAGATTGGTACTTACATGAAGAAACAATATTGGTATTTACATGAAGAAACAAGATGACCGATTGCATGGTGGAAGATGATGCACGTAAAAAAATTTCAAAAGTTTTCTTTTCAGCAACCAGTGACATGGTGATGGAAGAATTGTCAATGATCACTAACAATTTGTGGAATGTGGGATATCCATATTTATTTCCTACACATCAATAATTGGAAAACCTCACATTCATGGATCTCGAAAAAATATCGCCTCTCTTTTGTGCAAAGGTAGACAAGGAGAACTCTGATTCATATGAGCTCGAGCATTTGTAGCACTTAACTTTCAAGGATTCAGAAGGATCCTAAGAAATAAGTCAAAAAAAATATGAGAGAAAATAAATCTATGCACAACCTTTGAAGTTGCAAAAATTCAATATCAGTACTAAAGATAAACCAAAGATGAAAGGCATCGAGGATTACTGGGATGAGAAAATGGTGTCTGAGGTCACATCACTCTTGAAAGAACATGGTGATCTATTTCCAAAAATATTTATAGAACTTACAGGGATTCATGGATTATTGGGTGAAATTAAGATTGTGTTGAAACCAAACTCTAAGCCTGATAAGCATCGATGGTATAGATTGAATACCTGAGTGAAGCAAAAGGTGAAAAAGGAGATTGATTTAATTTTATGCACATGTTTGATTTTTCTAGTATATGAATAAGATCAGATGAGTCTGGACATCACCCAGAGAAATAAAGATATAGAATAAATTAGGGTATGCGTCGATTATCATATCCTAAATTTTGCATTTGTCCATGACCCATTTCCAACACTGTTTAGCGATGAAGTGCTAGAACAAGTAGCAAGAAATTAGGCATATTCGTTCACTGATGTATTGTCAAGCTATTACTAGGTCAGGATTGTTGAAGAGGATAATAATAATACCACATACACTACAAAATGGGGATCATTCTATTATAATGTGATGCCATTTGGGTTGAAAAATGCACTAAGTGTTTTCTCAAGGATAGTGATCGCAAATTTTTGTGAATTTCTTCATAAGTTCTTGGAAGTCTATCTAGATGATTCGACAGTCTACAACTTCCTCAAATACCATGTTTCACTTATTCAAATCATGTTAGATAATTGCAGACAAACGGGAGTTTATTTGAACTTGTGATAGTGTATATTTTACATTCCTTTTGGCAACTTGTTGGGACATATTGTTTGCAAAGATGGATTTATAGTAGATCCTGCAAAAATTGCAGCAATTGTGAACCTATAGGCACCAACATCGGTAAAGTGGTTGTGATATACATTGGGACACACTGGGAATTATAGAACATTCATATACAACTACACATATATCTATTTTCCTTTAGAACAATAATTGAAGAAAACGTAAATTTCCAAATGGAATGACGCTTTTGAAAAATCTTTCACAACATTGAAAGAGAGAATGGTAAACACCTTAATCCTAGCATTTCCCAATTCGAAAAATGATTTACATGTACATGTGGATGCATTTTGGATCTCTCTTGGAACTATATTGGCTCAACCAATAGAAGGTGATATGATATCCTTCATGACAATGCCTATGGCTCTAAACATACTTTGCAAGAATTGAAGTCTATAGCACAAGCGGCCTACACTGATTTACAATAGTTGGGTCACTTTGCAAATATAGAGATTCAATAGTTAGAACAACATAATCCTACCCTCCTAGATACAGAGAAATCCCAACATTTTTTAGCTAGAAACAACATTTTGGTATGAAAATGATGAACGAAGTTGGACAAATTTGAAGATCTCAGAAAGTAGGATTTTGTAGAGGTACCATAGTTTGGATCCTTCGTTTGAAGATATAGTAGTCGAGGATGTGCAAGGATCATCAACGTAAAAAAAATTGACTTGAGGGAGAATCAACCCTTCTGGTTGGGGCCTATGGATCCTTTGTTTTGGAGAGAATTGCAAAATGCACAAGAGAAAAGGAGCAAAGAAGGAAGCGTGGGGTAAAGGAGAGAGAGTTGTGAAGAAAGGTACCAACAAACACAATCATTTTGGACCTCCCATCGCTAGTATAAAATGAAGCAGAATATAACCAGAAAAGGAGAGAAGAGAAGAGAAGAGAGGCAACACTGAGAGAGAGGAAGCAGAGAAATAGAAGATATATCCATCCATATCCTTAGTGAGGGATAATGTATTTTCCTTTTTGAGTTTTGTTTATCTGTTTTGGACACCTAAATTTTTTTTTTTCTTGTCTACTCAATGTCGATCTATTGTGTTCTTTGTTTATCTTATATTAGTTGTGTTAATGTTGTGAGATGTCATAGGTAATGTTGTGATATATTAGATGAATTTTGTTTTGATCTAAATGGTAATCACCTATAAAAAGTTTATCCTTGCAGTTAACCACTCCCCATCACACAGGTCTAGGTAGTGCTTTGAGTGAGACCTTCCTCTTCAAGGGTTTGAAAATATGAGCAATCTAGACTACAATGGCACCTTTGTTGGCCCATGCACAACAAACCAACCTCAACCTTGTCCCAACACTCTTGATTGGTGGTGTGAACCACTGTTGTATTAAGGGAAAAGCTATTAGAAGTTGTTTCCTTAGCGACCAATGCCTTGAAGGAGGACTTAATTTTATTGTTACTATTATTGTTCTTGTTCTTGATATAAACATTTTTCAACTGTAGTAGCTATTTTAGCATCCAAATATGCAAAAGGATTTTCCTGATAAAAGTAAATTTCTTAAATAGTAGAGGTATTATATACATGAAGTACCATGATTTATATGGCATGTATATTGGCCAATGCATATGAAATGTCACTTATAATTTAGAGTGTAACACCCCGGTTTTGACCCCATTTGCATTAAATGTATATGATGTATATATTGTAATTAATGATGGCGTGGAGCTAAAGGAAAAAGCCCCACTATCAATTTAGTGTTTTATGTTTGGGTGATCAAAAATAGTTGTCGATGGTATTTCATGCTAGCTGGCACATTATAATGTGGATATCATGTAAATATGCAATTTAAATTAAATACCCACAACTAGCTATGTCAATGCAACAATAATGAGATGGGGGCATGATTTCCTAAGGATAAGGGGGGGTAGATGTTTAACCTTGAACCAATGGGGAAACGCCAAATGTCAAAGGGAGAACCCATCAAAACTGTCAACTACCTTTCTTGTCTTATTCACCCAATCATTTATTACTGCTAAAAATTCGTTGAGTTGGTTATTGCATGGGATGGGAAAGGTATGACAGTCCAAATTCGAATTGGAGAAGCCATCAGTTTTGGGAAACGCGTTTTGACTCCTTGGGTAAGTAAAAACCCAAAAACATCTGCCCATTCCCACATGCTTTCACGTTTTCATGTTTTCCTCACCATTTTTCCTTCACATTGGGCACGTGGAGGCAGTTGGAATTTCCTGTGTGTGTATCCATTCACGGTTTTGGTTGTTTACCTCATTTTCCTCAGGCTGGGAAATCATTTTTGGTAATTCTAGCGAGTGGGAGAAGAGACTTTGGGTGTTGTTGAGTCCTTTTTGTCCACGTTAGGGCCATAAATGGCTCTGGAAATCGAATTTCTGCTAGAGGGTTGTTTTTACCCATCTTGGTAAATCGTTTTGTTGCCGAAACCATTTTTCCTCAACCCAAAATTTTGTATTATGCTGTGTGTGCATATTTTGCTTTTATCTGAACTGGTTTGGGGAGTGGAAATGGGGTATGAACTAGCTTGATAAACCTAGTGTGATAAGGAATGTCACAGATAGATCTAGGGGGTTGGTTTTCTTCTTTGCACACCCTGAATAACATTGAATGGGAAGGTATATTCCAAGGGACAGTGTAGCAGAGAAGGGAGTGCTACCTTGTCTTGGTGTGTAGATGTTTTAGAATATAGGCTAGATCTACTGCAGGTGTCTATAGCTATGTGGTTTAGCTCACTAGCTTAGCAATCAGCCTTTCCAGCTCCTTTGCAGAAAACCCAATTGTGTTGGCTTGGCTAAGTTCTTGTTGTATCCTTGGCTATGTGTGAGTCTGCTAGTGTTCCCTTAATCCTTGTGGGAATCATGCCCAGCTCAAGGGTGGCAATGCTGCTGAGAGATTGATGAGCACACTAGCCTATGGTTGGGTGGAACGTTGCAGTGACATAGCTGGTTGCGGGACAAGCTTCTTCCAAGATAAGTATTCTTGTCTATGTTAATCTATACATTTTTATTTGCTTAATGAAATATGATGAACATGTTTAATGTGTTGAATTGATGAATTGCTTCCACTGTATAATTGAAATTGTATGCATCTATGTATGTTTTATGTCAATGCATTTTTATAATTACGTTCATGGGTCTAGATTGCTCGAATTAGACAGCACTACGGTCGCGTTCTCTCTCTAGTGGATGAGAGGGGACGTGACAGAGTATTTATATCCATGCACTTTGTGCACTTTGCTCTTAAGAATACATATATGCATGAATCTTGGCTAGTTAAGGTATACTCATGGCATGAATGTATGTAGGACTTGAAACATGTTGTTCTTTCCTCTACATGCAATATTGAAGGTTGTGACTATCAATGGAAAACTTGGTAATACATCCATGAATGTATGCAGTCCAATGAGCTTATTGAAATAATAAGTAATGGATGTTATAAGTTGATTTCATAATGAAGTTTCTTTATTGTTCAATGTTTTTTTCTCTTAGCCTTAGTTCTTTGCACCTTCAAATCTTTCTTCAAATTCCCAATATATATGCCCATGTTCATGAGATGAATATCCACTAAAAGCATATTTATACTCCTTGATTTCATTCTCTATGCATAATTTTTGTCATAGATATCCTCATGCTAGAAGGGATGATGCAAGTTCTTGTTTTTACTTAATGATATGCAATGACTACAATCCATTTATTTTCAAGAAATCATTCTTCTAATTTCACTTTCATGACACCACCAAAAATATAAAACTCTTTGAATTATTGGTCAATCCCATTGCATTATGAATTACAAATATGATTGGCCTCTTTAGTTCAATGACTATGATTCCATATTTTTGGTATAAGTATGGAGCTCATCCATCTTGACTTAATAATGAAATTAGGAATATTATTTATAAGAACGTAATCAAGGAGACATGGGCCTTCCTATCCATACTTTCATAGTATAAGGGAATACATGCAAAATACTTGAAGGATTGGGATTTCATATGTACTAATCAACTCCTTAGATTGAATTCAATCCAAAAATGGATTAGAAACCAAAATTTTCCTTTGTAACAGTATCCATAGTGCTTGTGGTAAGGATAAACATATAACATCCCAATTATTTAAGGGGGTCTACAAAGCTGATTTACCAAGCTTCTTGTATTTCCTACAGTTTATTCAACCATGTAGGTTGGGTTTCCCAAGCTTGCTTGATCAGAATGGATTGAGTTTTCCTCATGTGCTTGAGCCCATCTCACTACTTGCAACAAATGAAGAATTGAAAATACGTAGCATTGACTTGTGATCAACACGCTTGAATTGACTAGTGGTGTTATAAAAACATATTCCATATTGGTCCTTGCATTAGTAGAAACAAAAGGGGGAGGTATACTAGCTTGATGATATTGGGGGATCTGGATGTTTATAAGGTCTTGAAAAAATCGTGTATCATCTACAATTTGATCCAATGATTTAGACATCATCCTACTTTGTTTGATCATGTTTCTAGTCATATCCACCTCTTTTTTCCTCCCTTGATCATTTTCCATTGTCTGTTGCAGCTTTATTTGTTCTTTTTTCTTCCTTCCCTCTTGTTTTTTGTGAGTCTTTTTCTTTCCTTTCTTTCTCTCTTTGTATCCTTTACTACCCTCATTCTTTAGCCACTAGAATCCTTGTTTCCTTCTTCTCCTTTGCCAATTCCTTCTTTTAATGTTTTAAATCTTGCATCTTGTTTTTCTTTTGTTCTATCTCAACCAATAGTTTGATGTAGTCTTCTGAAGTAAGTAGTTATGCCAACTCCTGATTAATCAAATATAGTCTATTGTTCTTGTCATTTTTTGCTCTTGCACTCTCTCCCTTGTAAAGCTTCGGAATTGATTGAGTACTAGTGTGGTACCTCATTCAATGCGAGGATCATCTTAGAGCAGTGATTCATCCACATTATCTTCTTTAGTCGGCACTTCATTGTTTGCACTATGTTCTTGTAAATCCCCTTCTTCCACATAATAACGGGAAAATTGGTTGCTGATGATAGATGGAAGTAAAATCATGTTAAGGATTTCACCATTGGCATCGGTGACATACGTTAATCCATATTCATCGTTGTTTCCTCTTAACACTTAGGATGTGGTAGTTGGGTTGGCATTATTGGTTTCTTTGTGTTGTTCCCTATTTCTTTGCCACCATCAACCACATCCATATTGTCAGTACCATTGTGATTTTGCTCTACAAAATATGTCTAGGTCTTTTATATGATCCAATAACTTCATTGTTCTATGCAGCCAGTTCATGAACATGCTCTAGAGAACCTGTATGTTTTTCATTTGATACAATAACCTCGTCATTATTGATGACTAGTTCATGGTCATATTGAGTAGCAATGACATATTCATCATTGTCACCCAATGGCTAGCAATGTCCATAAGACAGGGATAAGATGTTTTCAACATCTGCATCTTCATTGTCATGTACATCAAATTCTTGGATACATACAGTATCATGGAGAAGAGCATTGGAATTAGGAAGACAGATTCCAATCCGCTTAGATCTGCCCTTGATATTTGAGGGTGTGAGAGCCCTTTTAAAAGATGTACCTGCAAGTTCTATTAATTCAAGCCTCTTGACCTCCCTCCTTGGGTTCTTTTCCATCCATGACACTCTCGCAGGCTTAAAGAAATACTTGAAATTTCCAAACATACTAACATCAAGAAGTTTCAACTTGTAAGTAGTATGGGAGGCAAGGTCAACAAGTCAATGCCCAACTTATGTGCATCCTCAATGTTTTTTACAACTATGTGGCTACCATGGTCATCGAAAATCAGCAAGTGTCTATTTTTATGTGAGACGACACCGGTTATTAATATTGTAAAGTGACAAATCCAATTCTTTATTCATCCATGCATGCGTATGTACAACCATGAATGCTCCTATTTCATAGTTTTGGATATAGTTTTTCAACTATATCTATCCCTTGAATAGATAAAACCAATGATTGATGCATCGATTGCATTTACACAACACATAATGGTTATTTACTCCTAATTATTCGTAAAAAAAGTCACACATTCTTGCTCCCTCTCTCAGCAACTACCTGCATGCCACAATTCCTCCTTGCTTGTAAACCTCTTCCGTCACAATTCCATACATGGTCTAGACTATAGGCATGTTTCTCATACATAGTAGATATTGTGTCATAGAACTTGGACACACCTGCAAGACATAGATTTATAGCCCTGTTGAGGCCTAGAAAATCGCAAGCAACAACAGCAAGGGATTATCCCCAGTCAACGTTCCCAACTAGCCCGTGACTGTTTGGTATGGGGAATCTGTCCGGTTTACAGTCCACCTACCATAGGTCAAATAACAAAAATAAAAGGTTTTACCAGTTGCAGCCCGGTCCACCGTGTATATTTTTGTTTTTTTAGTTTTAAGTATGAGATGCAAGTGCCTATCTAAAATGCAAATTGATGGAGAATATGAGAAGCGGTCACAATGTGATGTGCAAGTTTTACCTCTCGTCTTAAACTCTCTTGCATCTAAATCACACACAGCAAGAAAACTAAAACTAACTTAACTAAACTGTCCCTAGGGAGCGAGATTATCATTTAATGAGTAATGTATTACTTGTTCATGCACTAAGAAAAATCATAGGTAGTTGTTGTAATGTCCCCGGTTTTGACCCCGTTTGCATGATGTATATATTGTAATTAATCGTGGTGAGGAGCTCAAGGCAAAAGCCCCACCATCGATTTGGTTGTGTATGTTTCGGCAATGGGGATAATTGCCGATGGTATGTCGTGCTATTTGGCACATCATAATTCGGCATCATGTAAATCCGTACATCAATTAAATTAAAACCACAACCAGCTACGGCAGTGCAACGTTGAATGAAAAGGGCATGGCTCCAAAGGATAAGGGGTGGGGAATGTCAAACCTTGGTTTGTGGGGAAAAAACCCATGTTTGTCACCTTGTTGACTTCCATCTTCCCTTGTCAACCTCTTTAATGTTTTGTTGGGCAGCTGAGGAGTAATGGCTGCTGGTGGTTGAGGCAGTTAATGCCTTTGGGAGTGGGGTGGTAGGACTATCAGTCCTTTTCCCACCTGCCCACTCCACCCACATTTTCCATTCTTCTCCCTCATGCACTCTTCCCTGGTCAGCTCACTCTCACCACGATTTTGGTCCGTTGGCTCCTCACGCATAGGCTCTGGGCGGTTTTGGTCTCACGCAGGCATTTTATTCCTCTCCACGAGTTGCTGAGCACCCACGAACTGCAAATTTGCATCCTTCCTATTGTGTGTGCATCCACAGACAAAAACGGAGCCATTTTTCCTCATGCAAGGCCTCCATTGTCTGTTCCTTTCCTTGCTGGTTTGGATTGTTTAACAACGCACAGGTATTCTTCTGTTTGGGGCACACATGGAGAGCTGAGAGCCGTGCTTTTGCATCCACGACTGACTGTGAAGGGCCATTCACATTTTTGGCTGTCTCACAGGCTATTTGGGTCATTTTTTCCCGGCTGTAAGTTGTGCTCACTGATAGATTCGGGGCTGTAGTTTTCTTCATGTTGTGAATGTCATTCCTGTTACATCTGGGGCTGTTGTAAATTCGAGTGGAAGTCATTTTGGCCACGATAGGGCCAAGAATGACTCAGAATTCGTTTTCCCTGTTTAAGCTGTGACAGCTAAGTAATTTCCTGAGTGCAATGGTTAGTCTTCAGACTGTGCTGGCTTGGTTTGTCTGTTGAAAGCCTGTGAAACCCAGCTGTGTTAGTTTGCTGTTTGTACCCCTTGGCTATGTATAAGCCTGCAATTGACCCCTTATTCCAGAGGAATCATTCCCAGCTCGAGGGTGGCAGTGTTGCTGACAGTTTGATGAGCAAGCTGGCCTATGGTTGGGTGGAACGTTGCAGCGACGTAGCTGGTTGCGGGTGGATTCAACATCAAAAGATAAGTACTGTTGGTTACTGCATATCTGTAATTTATATTGATGTTAAATGCTGGAATGTATTTGTGTTGCTTCCGCTGTATGATTGAAGAGTTTTGCATCTGTGTATGCTTGTAAATTTTATGTCTAGCATTGATTTCTTTGATTATGTTCATGGGGCCATTTGCCCGGTTGTGTTAATGTGTTCGTTGCGTCCTCTTCGCCGGTCTGAGGGATGGGAACATGACAGAGTGGTATCAGAGCTCTGAGTTGCAGCAATGGGCCTCTATGGGCCAAGAAAGAGCCACTGATAGAGGGTAGGATTACCCTATATGACCAGCAGAACAGCAGTGAGCAGACGAATTCAGAAAAATCGCCTAAGTGTTGAGCGGTCCCGCGTCCGATCCAAGAGTCATCCGATTGCCGACGAAGAAAGAAATTTTGGGAAATTTGAAAATTTGACTAAGTGTTGGAGAAAGCGGAAGGGGGATTTGTCCGACGTCCAACGTTACGAGAGTTGTCCGACGTCCGACGTTACGAGAGTTGTCCGACATCCGACGTAAGTGCCAAATCGGAAGAGATGGCGAAGTGGGCGTTCCCCGTTGCGGACGAATTGGTGAAGCTCCTCGTCCGCCGTTGCGGAAGAGTTCTCTAAGTGGAAGAATCCCGGAAGTGCCGCTGTTGCGGATGGCGGAGTGATGTTGCATCCGATTCAAAAGTTGTCCGATCACCGACGCCGCCGAAAGGTTGGAAATTTGTTTAAGTATTGGGGCAGTCGGAAGAGTTGGTGAAGTCGACATCCTCCGTTGTGGGTGAAGAAGCAATGAGGCTTCCGATGTCCGATTTGAGAGTCAGCCGACGCCCGACGTGGAAATCATTCTCCGTGAGTGCCGATCGGGAGAAGTAAAGGTTTGACTATCCGCCATTGCGGAAGGTTCGGAGCTTTCGAGCATCCGCCGTTGCAGAAGCTGGAGGCATTTGCTGGCCGATTAAGAAGACTGCCGACGCTGCAAGAGAAAGTGCATCGATCGGAAGAGGAAAGGGAAGGAGCGTCCGACGTTGCGGAAGGTTGGAACTTCCGGAGGAGCCGCCGTTGCGGATGACTAAATGACTAGACCACCCGATGTGAAAGGCTTCTGACAGCCGATCAGAGAGTCAGCCGACACCCGATTTGCACAGGGAAAATTTTGAGTTTTTCTATGATATTTCTCAGCCGATTTTAGCTGTTTCTCAGTGAAATTTTAAGGATTTTCAGGGGTTGAAAATGAGAAATTGGCAGCGAGCTAATGCGCCAGATTGCGCGAAAATCAATGATTTACAAAAAAAAAAAAAACGAGGGCGTTGCCCTCGACCCCCCCTGCAGTGGCGAAGCCACAAGGGGGAAAGCCCCCTTGACCCCCGTCGTCCCTTGAGACAGTCGTTCTTGTGAGAAGGAAAATCCTGTGTTTTGGGCAAGAGTTCGAATCAGAGGGATTTCACAAAGGACAAGAAGGATGCCAAAAATGCAGCTGCCAAAGTGGCTCTGAGATCATTGGAAGAATGTGAAAATTCTACCTTGCAGTAGTGTAATGAAAATGCAAGGATTTGGTGAAAGTCTTCATTCTTAGAGGTGGTGTGGTTTTCACATTCGAGGTCGGAATGACGCGTGTGAATAGGAGTTGGAAAGCTTATCCAGCAAGGAGCAAGGATAAGTGACCAGAATCTGAGCATGAAGTAGCAAAGTGCTAATGATGGTAGCTGTTATCAATTGGATAAATCTAGACAATTGCATGCCCAGGGGCAGCAAGGACTGTGAAGTCAATCAGCTGTTGGGTGGAAAAGGAGTTCCATGCAAGGATGAAAGGCTTGAAAAGGGAAGTTTCCTTAAAAACCTATCTTGATGACTTTAACTACATTACCTAAGTTTATGCTTGAAATGCATGAGGATATGTATTGCATGCATAGGATATTTCATGTTGGTAAGAATATGGGGAATATATATATATATATATATATATATATATATATATATATATATGAACCACTAATGATAATCATTGTTTTGATGTTGGCATTAGTGGAAAAACCAATGATGACATGGACCCGGATGAATATGTTGCTGATGCTGATGAATGAAACCAGCAACCCTATGGAGAAAGGATAAGGCAACGAGTCCATAACAAAAGTTGGTGAGCAAATTCTGCAATCTCCTGCAAAGGACCAACCAAAGTGGTCATGGTAAGGGCGTAAGTAAGACCCATGCAGATAAGAGTTGCTTATGACAAATTCCATGGATTGGTCTAGGTAAGAGACCTCATACCATGTGAATATTGGAATGTAGAAAGGTGTCATGCCTATATATGTTAATGAGATTGA
>LPNX010166293.1:0-10863 GCA_001517045.1 Pseudotsuga menziesii
TTCACCTCTTCCTTAATTTATGCACCATCCTTAGTGCATCATCAACACTATATACAATGACAAAATGACACTATATTTAATTAGATACAATATGCCTTTTCACAACATCCTTAGCTCCATATACTTGCACATTGGTTGTACTTGAAAACTTCTTCTGGGTCCACCCATTATGCTCATGCTTATAGTTTCAACCACACTTATAACAATCATCAAATAAAACATGCATGTTATAATTCCATTATAAAGGGAGAAAATCCTTGAAAAATAGTCGATGCCTTTGCATCATCAAAATATTAACTTCCATGAAAAAACCCCTTGTGTTAAGCAAAGAAGCTAAAGAAATGCCGAAAACTATGTGAATGTTATGATTACGAGCACTCTTATCAAGTAACTTACAAACTCCAAAGGAACACGAGCATAATAGTAGTTTATTTGATTTGGTAATATTCCTTGATAGCTAAGGTAAACAGTTTGAGAGTTGCACGCTTGTGATTGCTTTTCATGGTATACCAGTATAAAATCATCTAACTTCGGTTTTACAAAGTACCGAGAAGGATCAAAGCCACAAACCTTTCACCACTACACTACATCACACATGTCTCTCACCACTATGCTACATCACATTGATTCATGCACTCTTATTTTTTATATTTTTATGGGACAGATGCATTCTTATCTCCCAACGGGCTCCACCATTCTACAACACATTGATGCATGCATTCCTATTTTTTATTTTTATGGGGTAGACAACCACTTCTCCCCACCTAGGCTCGACTATGACACAAGACATTGATGCATGCATTCTTATTTTTTATTTTTATGGGACAGATAGACACATCCTCCCAACCATGTTATATAAATGTGCCTTATCGGCATAATGAGGCGTTATTTATAAGATGGAAATCTAATTCTCTTTTGAATCTGCCTAAGAACTGACTCAACTATGCCACCCACCCAATGCAGTGTGAAGAATGATTATGGACCCCTTTAAAATCATCCTAACAAAGATATGTTACCTTCACTCGACAAAGTATCATCCCTATTCAATTCCTCAACTAAACCAGAGTTGCTTAAGGAGGGAATTGAGGGCGAATTTCCTCCTATGTATTGCATCAAGTTAGAATTTCAATATATGAATCTGCATTACAAGAACATTATCATCATCTCTATGGTTATCTTGCTTGAACTCATTAACATATTCACCCTGACACTTGAAAATGGTAAAATACTAAAAGAAATATTTTTTTACTTTCAAGTCAACCCTCCAATAGCCTTTGAAAAACACCCTGGCAAAGATAGTCCGTGCTTTTCCTTTTCAATCAATTTTTTTCAACTAATCCCTTGCTACCATCCAAAGAGGATTCAAATAATATGCAGGGCTGGTTGTGATTTTGGCATAAGTGGCATCTCCTATCACACATAGAGCTTCATAGTGGGTTTCGTTATATTCTCTACCATGCCAACCTGCATTCATGGTTTCCATACTACCCATTTTGCATGGATGCACAAATCATGGTGCCCTAAAAGACAATATCCCTTTCAAGCATTTTGTAAAGCACTTGGTGTGCATTCTCCAAATAACCATTTCGTAAAGCACTTGATGTGCATCCTCCAAATAATCACATCTGGCATGCATATTTAAGTACAAATGCAATGTAGAAATCCGACTCGAACCCATTCCTACCTTCATTCCAAAGACACAGTTATCACATGTCAAGAGAACACTCATAATTTCACTGGGTTAGGGTTCACACTTCCCAGTTGTATCGGATGAAACAAATTCACGGCCTCATAAATGTGATCATTTTTACTGAACTTGAGTTGATGTTGTTCCTTGGGAAACTGTAGGCTATGGATGACAAAGATTATAATGCCATTGGTAGGGTTCGAGTCTAGAAATCAATAATAGATATGTTGTTGAATAGTCCATATCAGGAAGATACACTAATTGATTGAAGAACGCTTCAAATTTCTTTCAAATGTTGGAACCATCAGACGAGATTGATGCCTTGATACACTTGACTTTTCTCCCCTCAGACTCTCATCATGAAAAGGAGAATTGCACTGCTCTACTAGTGGGTTTTACTGCATGTTCTCAGTTTGCAATAGGGATAATAACTATAAGTATGTATAAATAGTTAATATGTATAAATAGTTAATAGGGACAAGGATAAAACCTTGTAATTGCAATAAAACAAACCTAGATTTATCTTAAACTTAGATCTACTTTGGTCTACTAAGTATCGAGAGGGATCCAATTTCTTGAGGTGTAAATTTTTTTGCACATCAAGAAAAATTTACACCTAAAGAAATTTGAGTCCTTGAGGTGTTTTTTCTTGAGTCCTCTTGGTGCTTAGTAGATCCAAGTTTAAGATGGACCTAAGCATGTTTATTTTATTTTATTTTATTTATGCATAGACATGGAATTTTAAAATTACTTTTCATTTTTTTTTTGAGCCTACATGAAAATTTTAATTACTTTTTATTTTTGGTATTATAATGACTTTCTACATAATCAAACTAGACATGGTCAAGTCTCTAATACCATATTCCAAAACAAATATGTCTAATTAGTGAGGTTCCTTGGCATTAGATACCACATTCATGGGTGTCATTTCATTTCCATAGAATGATATATTTCATGTGTTTCATCAAGCTCAAACTTCTTAGAGGCATTTTTGTGAACCATAATGCACAGAAACTTCATACTTTTGGTTTATGCATTTCTTCTTTATCATCTAGCTAGTGTATGCACTTAGAATAGATTTCATTGGTACTATTCTAAGTTGGGTTTATACTTTGTTATTGATACCATTCATGAAGTCATATAATATTTACCCAAAGGCTATAGAGCTTGATATTGTAATGTACCCAACCACCCTTGTAACACGATTGAGGTGGTGGGGTACTAGAATTCCTCCCATTAACTTAAAATTTTGCTTTGAAACTATATTATTTGTCTTCCTATAGCTTTCTAAAGCAACACTAATACTAATGAAGTATTGCACAATTTTTTAGCCTTAAATCTATATACAATGCTACAATGCATTAATTCCATTAGCATGTAATCTCATTTCAACAAACATAATTGAACAAATAGAAAATAATAAATTTCATAACATAAATAAGAACATTTCATATTCATAACAAGCACTTTACTATTTAGTAATTCACCACCATCTAGTTGTAGAAGAAATATGTTACTCCCAACTGTAGGCTCGCTGTCATACTAGTATTCTATGACAGAGGCCACCCCCTAAGCTAAAGCTATGATTCCATAAGGGTGAATGCCTAAAGCTTAGAAATACAATCTTCTTCACTCAACCAACTTTTAAACTTATAGATAATTAAACTACCCAACATATCTCCCAATCAACCAACCATCATCTCCCTCGGCATGCAAAACACAAGGAATGGGTCCCCTTTCTTGCTAAGAAATCCCTTGGGATACCCCATTCCCTCTAGTGGTCCAACACATGATAGCAAGAGAATATTTATGTGTAGATTGCAAAGAAATTGCAGGTGTAATTCGAGTATTACTTTTCTCAACAAGTTCCCATGACCTCGATCATGCTTTCAACCAAATTCTCATGACCACAATCTCACAACTACATACAATGACAACTATGGTTGTCTAACTCTCACATAGAGTCCTCACTTTTTCCAAGCCATAGTATGAATCCACCCCTCTACCTTCTACCTACAAAGAAAACCCAAAACAAAAAGTACAAAACACTAAGGTTATGTTGCATGCTTCAAAGAGCCTCACTTGTCCTCAAGAAGAGATCCACATACCTCTTGAAGACCACTAATACATTACATTAATCACTTATTCAAGGCTACTAATTAACACTTTAAAGACTCAGGGTAATTAATCTTTTTCCTAAGCTCCCTTCTTAAACCTTTCATTTTTTCAATTGTGAATCATAGCCTTCGTTAACTTGTTATTTTTCTTTGCAATATTTTAGGGTTTTATTTTATTAATGACTGTACAATTTACAACAGAGTAAGGTATTCATTCTACAATTTGTATTTTTCAAGTCATTTTTGTTGAAAAATGGCGATGCAATCTTTGTTGAAATTGTGATTTCTATTGCTCAAATTGCATTTTTGATTGATTCAATGCCCTCAAACTCAAAAACCTCAAGACACTTTGATTATGCAATTCCAACAACGTATATTTACGATTTCAACAATTTTAGCCACATTTCAGCCAAAAAAATCGTTGAAAATATAATGCCAAACGTAAAAGATTTAGACTACACCATTCACAACAACACATATTTATGTCTTGACATTACATAACATCTATTAAAAACTTGAGGTATGACAAGACCAATGGAAAGCTTTCATGAAGGAGATTTATCTTGACATTACATAATAGCTATTAAAAGCTTGTAACATTACATAATAGCTATCAAAAGCTTGGGATATTACAAGACAAATGAAAAGCTTTGATGAAGGAAATTTGATATTATCACTCTTTTTAGAAAATAAAGATTAAAATTGTGATATAAGAAAAATGAAAAACATTGAGGAAGGATATTTGGTATTAGCTTTAATATGAGAAAAGAAAGATTTCCAAGAAGGGCTTACAATAAGTTGAAAATGAAGAGAAGAAAGATTTCGAAAGGGGACTTATAATAAGCTGAAAATGAAGAGATTTGGGGCATGTAAAACATCAAAGAAAATTTATGATAACGCATATATACTTGAATTATGAGAGGGGTGTAGATATTTCACCAACATTTAATGCTGCAAACCTGTATGAATTTCACAATGGTATAGCAGAAGAATACGATGGTTATGTTGCTAATTGGAGAGAACATAATTTTGTGAGGGAAAGAAAGATAAAATTGCAGAGATTTTATGAAGAACAAGAAATCAGAAAACAAAGACAGAATTGCATGAAGAACAAGAAATCAAAAGAGTGTTTGGTTTGTTGGGAAAGTAAAGGTTTAGAAGTCCTCTGAGAAGCAGAGTTGGAGCAACTCACTCAAACTGCTCGTGGTTATGTAGTGGCATCAATCTCGCGCCCTAATTTGCAACCAACATTGCCTGAAGGATCGTGGTAGAAGTTTGATGAAGCACCGAATTCTCTTCACTCATCAGATCGTGCACCCCAAACTCTAACAAATCTCCCATCCTTTTTCTTATATCTTCCTCATCACCGACTCCTTAATAAATTATTTTATACTTAATTACCAAGATTACAGGTAGTTATTTGAAAGCTAATTTAATATAAGGATCCATAGTCATTACCCATTTTTTCAGCATAATATAATGACATGAAATGCTATAAAATATAATTATTTAATAATAAAGATTCACATTAACTTATGAACAACATGTATTCACTATTACCATTTTCACAGTCAAAGTGTAATTATAGTTAAAACTCAATTAATTATTATTTATTAACTAAATAATACTTATTTTTAAACTTCATCGATCTTTCATGGAATTATTACCACATTCAATAATTAAACCTTAATTATATTTTAAAGCTTCAATTAATATTTATAGATTATAATTTAAAGCTGTAATTAATATTTATCGATCAAGTTAATAATAATAATAATCTTATTAATAGCAATTAACATCATTAACACTCAATTAACAATTATTAATCAACATTAATCATTATTAGACCTTGATTAATATTTCTTTAGTTAATAATTAAATAATAATATTTTAAACCCGGATGTGGGTGCCACCCTGCTTGACCGACAGCGCATCACGCCTCCATCCGGGAGTTGACAGTGTGGTATCACACATGCCGGAGTCATTAATACCCCTATGCAGGCCTTCAGTTTTGCTGCACGAGTGGGTGAAGTTGTCTCGTCCTAGGCTGGTGGCGCTCAAGACTGTACCATTGGCATTCAACCTGGATTTAATGGCGTTGAGGATTAAGCGTGTGGGTCCTCTTAGAGTTCAGAAGGAACGAGATAAGAAGGTGGCCATGGGAGGTGGCGACATCCACTTGCACCCTGTTGTGCATGTTTTCTTCTGGTTATCTTCTAGCTCTGGTGGTCATCTCGTTTCGTATCATAATCAATCGTTGTTGGTTTTGCAGTTTCACAATCTCCACTTAACTCAGGTCTCTAGGATGTCCAGAAAAAGGGGACCCCTCTCAAGGGGAGCAGTGGCCGTGAAAAGTCACAACGGGGTCTAAGTGTCATGCTAGAGGAGGGCTACAGAGATAGATTTTCAATGTAGGTTCGCGGTTTAATTGACGACTAGGAATGCCGCCTAGTTAATGAGCTGCTCACCACTGGGCAAGGAGGGGGGAAATCAATCATTGTTTGCATATAAAAAAATATGATGGGGGTTCTTATGGAAGACATGATGGGAAGTTGTATCTTGGCCCGTAACACGATTTATTTTGTTAAGGCCAAAATGACCGGCATGGATAATCAACTCAGTGGCCTGCATGCAACCTTTGCTTGGACATTCCTGGCGACTGAGCAGAGGAGGTGGGGTGTGGAAGCACCTTAGGAGGAAGATCAACAGATAGAGGAATGACACCGGATCTGGAAGCTGCAACCAATGTGCCTTTTCCTATCCCATCCACCATTGAACCTCTGTTCAAACGTGTGTGGGATAATGAATATCCAAGCAACCAGATGTCGCCACCACCTATGTTGATGCCTGTTACTAATTTGGTCACAAATTTAGAGGAAGGGGGGTGGTCCTGTCCCATCCTGAAGGAGGTTCCACCACGCTAATTCAGCCATGTCTCCGGAGTCGACGGGGCCACTTCCTGGTTCAGACTGCTATGTTAAGTCTTTTTGCTACAAACCGTTATTATTTCTTCTGTTAAGTTTTTTTGTATAAAGCTAGATCCTATAGATCAATAGACGGGTTAAGTTTTTCTTGGCCCCTAGGGCCACAAGACTTTCTTTGCTCCAGTAATGACTCCACGATATGTAACTTTTGATTTTCCTGGTTAATAAAATGTGCAGCTTAAAAAAAAAATTAAACTTCCATTATTACTTTCTTTCTTTTTTCTTGGGAAAAAAGCGTAATTTTATTTCATCCACCGAGAATAAAATTGCAATTTGTAGATACACATAAATGTGTATTTCTGATCAACTGATAGGTCTTTTAGTAAAGACTTCGTAAGTCTTCTGAAAAATCCACAAAATAACAAAAAAAACGGTTACATTACTATTATAATTAAGCTGTCAAGTTCAAAAATGATATTTCCTCTAACACATTTGTAGTAACCTATTCAAAATAAAGAGTTCTGCAAACTATTATTTGTGGAAAAAAACAGTCCACTGTGCAAAATAAAACCTGTTATGAGTGCAAGAAAATAAGGAAATTTGTTTGTAGAGCTGGAAAAAATATAGAATGTTGCTCATTTTATAAAGGGCCTATGATAAAATTCCTGAGTGCTACCATCTCTATGTTCTCTTATCTTCCAAAGCCCCAAGGCCATCTGCAACCCCTCCTTTGAGGCTTTGTCCGCCTCTTCGTTGTTTTCCCTATAAACATGCTGGCACGAAAAGGAAACAAAAGAGTTTAGAACTTCTTTTATTGATGATAAAATATTGGCAAGTCTTATATTTCTGCAATGTTGAATCCCTTTTGTCCAATTTATAACATTCATTGTCTAAAAAAAAATTAGATTTATGCACCCTTTCTCTGCTGCAAAAATAAGGAGTAGTTTGAGGCTCATAAGTTCAGCAAAATTGTTACTGCCTTCTCCTAAGCCCACTACCAACTCAAATAAATGGGTCTCTAAAAGAAAAAGGAGAGCCCCTCCCGCACAAGAATTATTTTGCGTTGCTCCATCAAAGAAGCCCCAGGGCACCGACTTGTCAAATTCCACTTCCAGTGCCTCCCTCTGTCTTGTTGCGTTGATATTTTGAGGAAAGGCATATAGAATGCCACAAGAGAGGTCTGTTGTAATTTCATATGTACAAGCTTTATCGACAAAAAATAAACTGTTTCTAGCAAGCCAAACTCCCCAAATTACTAACAAAGGTAGAGCTTTCATGTTTTCTTGAGCTGCCAAAATCCTCCTATTCTCCCAGGCTTGGAGAACCGTATTGCTCTCCCACCTACAAGGAAATCCTAGAGACCTTGAACACTCTTTCCAGACTTCTTTGATAAATGGACATTGCAAAAAAAGATGAGAAACAGACTCTCCATCAGACTTGCATAGCCTACACCATCCAAGTCCCTGAAAGCTCCTTTTCTACAAGTTGTCCCCCCATGACACACCACTTAAAGAGTCGATTTTTTGGTGGACTTTTGATTTTCCACAGTTTCTTCCACCACTAGACTAGATCCCTTTGTAATCCATCTGCACTTAGTTTTATGTATCCATCCTTGGGGGTATAGATGCCAAGCAGATCTATATTCTAGATAAGTTAATCCTCCCTGTCCCTTAACTGGATTTGTGCTCTATTCGATTCTCCAATGAGTCTTGCCATCTCCCTCTCATCTGGTTCTAATAACCCATAAAAAGAAGCCATCCTCCATGATTGGAACCAGGGATTCTCTAGAACAAGTTCAGCTAATTGAAAGAGGTAAATGAACCCTCTCTATCTTAGAGCCTCCATCGTGTGGCTTGGGAGTAGATGTTGTTGAGTACTTCCTACCCACATATCCTCACCTACCCTAAACCTTCTTCCATTCCCCACATTCCAAGCCAAGTTGGATTTAAGAACATGGAAGGATAGAACCACTGCCTTCCAAATCACCGAACCTAATATATGGGATTTCCTATGAGTCCTTATCCATTCTTCTACAGAATCATGAGCTATGTTTTTATGTGAAATCACTTGAGTCCTATGACTTTCAGATTTTAGCAATCTCCACCCCCCCTTGGACGCTAGTGACTTTGCAAACAGAAAGATATTTTTAATACCCCAGCCCCCTAGCCCTTTAGGTACAACTATCTTCTCCCAGTGCACCCAAGGGTTCACCTAGGTTTCCTTCTTTCCACTCCACAGAAACCTAAAATAGGTTCTTCTTGGCTCTTCTAGAATGCCTTCAGGGATCTAGGCAAGGGAGATCCAGTAAACGAGAATTGCTTCCAACACTGCTTTTACCAACACCAACCTCCCTGCTCTAGAAATCCATTTATGGCTCCATGCCTTTAGTCGCTTTTCCAGTTTTTCCAAGAGCCACTTCCAATCCTGTTTTTGATAATCATTTGGTTTTTAGCAGAACCCTACATACTTCAAACCAGAATCTAGCCCTGCCAAATTAAAGGGAAATATCCTGTTGAGTTCATGCATCTCCTTGACCCTCAAAAGATGAGTAGACAAAGTTGATTTTCTTGAATTTATCTCCATCCTCGTAGCTTTTGAAAAAAGGTCTAGGATTTCTTGAAGATTATTTGTGTCCCTCACCGTTCCTATGCAGAAAATTAGGACATCATCCACAAACAGGAGATGAGTTATGTACAAATTCTGTGATATTTGTATTCCCTTCAAAGAACCATGCCTCTTTGCTTCCCTTAAAGCCCTTCTCAATCCTTCAGCTACCAACAGGAAAAGAAAATGGGATAACGGACATCCTTGTCGAAGTCCTCTCTCAACATGGAAGAAAGGAGAGGGAACCCCATTAATAAGAACTGAAAAATAGACTATAGTAATACAACTCATGATCCACCTGATAAAATCAATACCAAAGCCAATATGAGTCAGGAGCATACGAATGTATAGCCAACTTACTTTGTCATAGGCTTTGGACAAGTCAATTTTTAGAATAGCCCCTTTGCGTTTTTTTTGTTTTTATGCTGTGTAATCCGTCATGGGCAACCCCGATGGCTTCATGAATCTGTCTCCCTTCTAGGAAACTGTAAAACCCCAAATTTTCACAAAAATTTAAATTTTTTTGATGTAACATAAAATGTCTATAGTCGCAGTCTGATATCTGTTAGCAGCTAACGAAAAAATGAAATAGTTAACAAAGGTAACCATTAACTTAAACACATATAAATTAATACTAATTTAATTTTGATATGTGATGTAAATAACCTGCATTCAGTTGTTTCTAGCTGTACTGATGAGCTGATTTTGTCAAGTAGGTGAGAAGTTACTTTCTAACTGGGGCTTACTTAGCGATTGCTAATTTACCTAGATTTCTGGATCTTACAGGCTTGACAGGAAAAATTTGAACCAGTAAGAGTTTATTAAGGCATTAATCCAGATATACTTCTTTTAGCATAAAAAAATACTGCTAGAGTAAATGTTTGCTTAATAGAATTCAAGGGTACTTACGAGGTAAAGTAACTTTCCTTTACTTGTTTTACAACTATGATAGTATTTTAAATTCATGTTGTAAAGACTAAAAACCTTACCATACTCAATGTTTTTCATTAGTGTGATTTTTATTTTGGACAGTTCTTCTTTCTAGCTATTAGCCAAGTTACTTATAGAGCTCATGATTTTGTATAACTTTTCCTTAACTGACATAAGAGTTTACTACTGTTTTTATTTCTAAACTTTAAAACACTGATTAAGTATGGAAATATACCTAAGACCTTTTAAGAAACAAGATAACAGAGAACTCTTAGCTTTACCTTTAATTCAGCTTCAGTAGAGGAAATTTATTAGCTTATTAATGTAATAAGTCTATAAATGATCATTTGTACAAATGTCGTCAAGTTGTGATTTCTATTCTCCAAATCTCTTCATGACATAAGTAATGTGATGAAATTACAAAATAATAGTGATGCTATATGTATTCTCAGATAGTTTTACTATCTTCAACTTCCAAGTCTAATCTAACCTTGGTTTGTTTCATTTAGAGCTTTGGTTCCTTATGGATACCAAATGTCTATAAACCTCCAAGATGTTTATCTTACTCTCTGGTACTATAGACTAAACATATAAGTGTAAG
>LPNX010166293.1:12794-32794 GCA_001517045.1 Pseudotsuga menziesii
GTACAACATTATATTTCTTTACTATAATTCTATTTTAGCACTACTGTTTCTTTTCCAACATAGATATGCTCATAAAAACAGTAAACATAACTATCTAGAATATTGTTCTCTTTAATAATAACTTACAAACAGTATTAATTACTCCGCTATCTACAAAATGCAGAACCATATCTATTATATTCAATCTCTTATCATTTTCTTTCATCTACTGTAAACATTTTATCAGTGCTGGAGTACGGCCTGGTTTTCCAGGTGTGGAAAAACACTAACTAGAAATTATTTTCCATTCTAACACATTACTTTTCAAATTCATTTCTTCAATAAATTAAAAAGACTACTAAATTCTAACATTTACAAATTGAATATTTAACATTCATATAACAGTTAGGCTCAGATTTATCTATCTAACACAATAAAACAAAATAATGTAGAGCCTATTTAGGATAGACGACAACAGTGTTAGGAGGTCATTCCTCCCTACCAATCTCTTGGAGAGTGCTCAAACAACGCTTCCTCGGACCCCCGAGCCTGTTTCTGGTCTTCTTGGCTAAGAACTGGTGGAGAATGCAAAAAATAGACTAGTCCAATATCTCAGTAAAACACTCTACTCTCAGCAGTAAGATCTTTCATCTTAACAACTGCACTAGATCAATCAGCAGTTATCCCCTCAAATACTTTCCACAACTCCCTTCCATTGAATTTCTCTGAAGTACAATCATTCACCTGAATGATCACTTCTCTAGAATGAGCAGCCTCAGCTCTCTTCAATGGGAATTTTTATATAGATTGCCTAGGTCTTTTGGGTCAGTTTTCATTAATTGAGCCACTTGCTCTGATTCCACTTTCTTGGGGATTCATAACCCCAAATGTAGGGAGGTTGCCACCGCAACAGTTGGAAGTGGTTTGAGGATGCTGCCACATGTTAGTTTGCTCTCCACCCAGTCTCCTCCACCAATTTGACCAGTAAACACTCTTTTAACAGCTCTCCTAAGCTGTTGTCTCCTCCTTTATTTATTTATAAATAAAATATCTAGAATTACATTAAATATCCTTGACTCTGCTGAGTCATCAATTACAACTTAGCATAAAATTTAACATATTGTCCTCAAATAATACCAAATAATATAAAATTGCTTTTGCAAAATTGGGGCATGTGATGGAAACCAAATTGTTCTTCAGTGATATGTTTTGATAGAATGTCCTTGAGTCTTCTTGGTATAACCTCAGATACCACCTTGTAGATACAGTTGTAGAGGGAAATGGGTCTAAAAACATTTAGAGAGGAAGGATTGTCAACTTAAGGGATTAAAGCAATGAAGGTTGAGTTGAAAATGGTAGGTATCCTTCCCCTTTGTATGGTATCTTGCACTACTTTCATTAAATATCCTCCCAGGGGATCAATAAAGGTCTAGAAATAATTCTCTTGTCCAACTGTTAGGTCCCTGTTGATTTTTCTGAGCAGCATCGAGAGCCCTTCTCTTCGTAGAATGGGCCACCTGGTCTAGGACCACGGTGAAGACTCAACCCAGTGTTGAGCGACAATTCTATTGAATGGTAGATATCTGGTCTGGGACCATGATATAGACCTAGATCTTCCCTAGGTAGAATCAACCTAGTGTTGAGTAGACATCTGGTCCAGGACCACGATGTAGACCAGTCTAGGAATGGTAAACTCAGCCTAGTTATGAGTAGCCATTTTTTGGGAAAATGAAGACACTATAAGCCCTAGACTGGGTCTGGGCATGTGTATTACACTTTGACCCTTGATCTATGGGCTTGGTGTGCTTCTCCAAGGATTAAATACCCTTGGTTAAGTTACCCTAGTACCAGATTTAGGTGTCACACAGTGTGTGAGATAAAAGAATTAATAATTCTCTTGGTTTATGATGATGTATTTTTGAAATAAAAAAAGGACCACAGGGACATTTGGAAAAATGCTAAAGTCAAAAGTCAAAATAAATAAAGACTTGTTGACCACATGAAAATGACCATAAGTGGAACTTAACTTAATAAGGACTTCTTATAAAATTCAAAGGAAAAATAAAAGTACCTTTTTTGGTAAAAATGAAATTAAGAAAATAATAAAAATATTATTATTTTTATTTTTCCTAATCTTGTCCACTTACAGGTGAACAAAGGCTATAAAAGGAGATCAAATATTCTCATTTGACACACATAAGTTCTCTCTCACCGGTGAAGCTGCTACTCTTATTTTGATGAAGACTATCTTGCCTTGGGCAGCGCAATTTTTCCAACAAACCCTCAGCTAGGGTTTTTATTAGCAGTCTTATTATTGGCCATCTCTCTTCATTTTGTTTGGACACTCTTACATTTTTCTCAGCAGCCTCCAGATCTACTTCAGCAATCCCTTCTTCTTCACGGCCGCTCCATTTTTCTTTATGAACAGTCTGTTTAGGGCTCGACCCTCTCCCCATTTACTTTTGGGCATCCAAAAAGGTAACCCATGAGGGCTATGGGTCGCAACAGTCTATTGTAGCAGTTGTTGGTAGACCCATTAGGGCCTTGGTCTATCAATTGACAGACCCTAGGTGCCTCAGGGAACCCATGAACCTGCTTAGCAGGCTTCAAGCAGAAGGAAGGACAATCGGGCAGCCAGAAGAGCAGATCGGGCAGGCAAAAAGTCAACAGGTAGGAAAAAAGTCAACGGGAAGGCAAAACAATCAACGAACAACAGCAAGGACATATTTGTACGTCTGTACAGCTATACGACAAAAAGGTGTAGACTGCTAGTGACAGTCAGATCTGAGTTGGGCAGCCTTTGTCTTTTCTGGGCAGGAGAGAGAGAAATCTCAGTGTGCTGAAAAAGCCCTATATTGGTAATTTTTATGAATTCTAGAAATTGTTGTTGGAAATATCAGTCTCATATTTTATTAATAAATTTTTCCTGTGACTGTGGTAAAACCTAGATTTGGGTTCGAGGAACTTTTTAAAGAATTTTTTTAAGCCATCTCATTTACGAGATGAGCTATTAATGCTTTTAGGGTTTTTGTCCTTTGAAGGTTTCCCCAGGGAAAATATTGTTTCCAAGTGTGCTGATGTGATGAATGTGTTCTTACTGTATTGCTGATATATTTATGTTTATCTACAAATTTTAAAAGTTTATGCTAATGCTAAAAATTCAACATGGTATCAGAGCTTAGCATGTGAGCAAGGTAAGGCTAGAAGAGTTATTTATGATTCTATCAAAGAAGAATTAATGCCTAACATCAAATCCTTGAATACTGCTAAAGGATGCTATGATACATTGGTAAACATCTATGAAAAGAAGGCTCCCAGTCAAAAGAGTCTTGAAGAAGAGGCTACGAACTTTGAAGCTGAATAAAAATGAAAGTGTTGGTTCCTTCTTCACCAAGATCGAACATGTAAGTGATCAAATCCTTGGTATTGGTGTTACTGTTGATGATGATGATCTTGTACAAACAATGGTTGATGGTCTTCGAAGCTCCTGGGAAACCTTCATGGCATCTGTCTCTGGACGAGAAAATCAGCCAACCTTTGAAAGGCTTTGGCATGATTGCATACAAGAAAAGGCAAGGAACACTGACAAGGTAATCAAGTAGGATAACCTTGCACTTGCAGCAAAGACTAAAAGGTTCAAGAAACCTTTCCCTCAGCAAAATAAAGGGAAGAAACCTCAGGGTAAGTTTTATGTCATGTCTACGATTGAATGTTATACTTGTCACAAATTTGGACATTATGCTAGAGAGTGTAGGTAGAACAAGAAGAAACCCAAGAGAAATTTTCAGGCATTTGCTACAGAAGCAGAGGAAGAAGAAGATGAAGAAACAAAGAAGAAGAAGAAAATCAAGGCTAATAAAACAGATGAGCCTAGAAGAGAGTACTATTTGATTTCTGCTCTAACTAGTTCTTTCTCAGCTTGCTCCACTTCTTGGTTGGTGGACAGTGGTGCCTCCAGGCACATGATAGGTAACCGTGGTACCCTTACCAGTTACAGAAAGAACAAGTTCACCACTCAGGTAGAACTTGGAGATGACTCCACTTACAAGATTGAAGGAGTTGGCTCAACTTCACTTCAACTTGACTCAGGTACGGTTCTTCATATTGATGATATTCTTTATGTTCCTAGTTTAAAGAAGAATTTTTTATTTGTTGATGGTTTAGAAGACAAGGGCCACATAGTCCTCTTTATGGACAAGAAGGTCTTTTTATGGGAAAAGGACACATATCTAGACTATGCAGTACAGATCAGGGTTCGAGAGGGAGACCTTTACAAGGCTTCCAAATTCTCCACTAATGCTTTGGTACATCACTCAGTTGATCCTTGTGAACTTTGGCATAGAAGGTTTGGACATCTTCACTACACAGCTCTCCCAAGATTGCAGAAGATGGTCACAGGTATGCCAAAAGTTTCTCCAAAACATGAAGGAATCTATAAATGATGTGATCTAGGTAAGAACACTATGAAATCCTTTCCCAGAAGCAAGAGTAGATCTAAAGGTATTTTGGATTTGATTCATTATAACATTTGTGGGCCCATGTCTTCACCCTCCTTGAGTGGGTGTTTATATTATGTCTTGTTTATTGATGAATACTCTCGGAAGTCTTGGATTTACTTCCTTAAGGCCAAGAGTGAAACCTCTGATAGGTTCAAAGAGTTCAAGACACTGATTGAAAATCAGACGGGCAGGCACATTCGTATCTTGAGATCAGATAACGGAGGTGAGTATGAATATAATGAGTTTGATGATTTTTGTTGAGAATCAGGAATCAAGAAAGAGCTAACAGTGCCTTACAACCCCCAGCAAAATGGGGTTGCAGAAAGGAAGAATAGAATGATCTGTGAGGCTACTAAATCCATGATCACTGATCTAGATATTCCTTTGTCTTTGTGGGCTGAAGCTATAGGAACTATTGTGTACATCCAGAATAGAATCCCTCATGCTATATTGGGTGAGGAGACTCCAGAAGAAGTCTTCACCAAGAAGAAATCTACAGTTGACCACATGAGAATATTTGGTACTCCTATGTATGTTCATATACCAAAAGAAAAGAGGGTCAAGCTAGAGCCTTCCGGTAAGAAAGGCTTATTTGTTGGGTACAATGATTGCTCGAAGGCTTATCAAGTATATATACCTGGATAGAGGTACATTGAGGTTAGTAGAGATGTGATCTTCCATGAGGAAGCGGTGTTTCGTAAAACCCTAGAGCTTTCACCGGAAGATGCAGTTGCTCCACTTGAGTTTCCATATTCAGAAATTCAAAGGGAGGAAGAGTTTGATGATCAAACTCTAGATGTTCCTGAGAACATTGAAAGTGCACTAGAAGAACTACTTGAAGTTCCTCCATCCAAAAGGATACCTGCTTGGTAACGAGAAACGGTACAAGAATCCAAGAAGCATAAAGCTCCTCCAGGGACATTCAGAGAAGGCATAAGACCACATAAGTACTCTGGTCTTATGAGTCAGCTTATCAGTCCAGAACCTTCATCGTACGAAGAAACAACAAGTAAACATGTATGGGTTGATGCCATGATTGAAGAGTATAAGTCAATCATGAAGAATGATGTTTGGGAATTTGTTCCCAGACCTACAGGAAATTTAGTAGTGACTTCCAGATGGCTTTATAAGATCAAGCATGCTGCAGGATTTCTTCAGACTTTAGAAGACCTTCAAACATTCTTCTAGGAAGTGTTTTTTTAATCTACCACGTGTTCATACCCCCTTGGGGGAGTTGTAATAAAATTTTCTAGCATGGTAGTGTCTATAAAAGACTCGATCTCTTAGACTTTATTTGTCAATCCGATCAGCCCAGAGTGTTTTTTCCCTTGGTTATTATTGGTTGTTGAATAAACGACTGATTATTTCTGAGTTTTTCACTCAATACCTCCAAAGTTGGGGTGGTCAGCTTGGAATTTAGGCCTATTGAGGTTATTAGAGTCTGTGTGTCAATCTATAAACATACTAGGCATTATGGTTGAGTCATATGAACATGTGCTAAGTCCCCCTAGTTTTTGTTTTTTTAATTTTTTAATTTTAATTTTTTCACAAAAATTAGGCTATTTTTAAAAAAGTCCCAAGGGACACTACGCTCTGGGGGCCCCATAAAATATGGGGGTAGCCCCTCCATATAGGGCATTTCATACACCCCACTATACCCCTACCTCTAATCCCAATAAGAGCATAGGAAGGCTCCTGGTGCCCATACAGAGTGTTTTTTCCCTTGGTTATTATTGGTTGTTGAATAAACGACTGATTATTTCTGAGTTTTTCACTCAATACCTCCAAAGTTGGGGTGGTCAACTTGGAATTTAGGCCTATTGAGGTTATTAGATTCTGTGTGTCAATCTATAAACATACTAAGCATTATGGTTGAGTCATATGAACATGTGCTAAGTCCCCCTAGGTTTTTTTTTTTTAATTTTTTAATTTTCATTTTTTCACAAAACTTAGGCTATTTTTAAAAAAGTCCCAAGGGACACTACGCTCTGGGGGCCCCATAGAATATGGGGGTAGCCCCTACATATAGGGCATTTCATACAAGGTACCCCATACATGCTGTATGGGCACCAGGAGCCTTCCTATGCTCTTATTGGGATTAGAGGTAGGGGTATAGTGGGGTGTATGAAATTCCCTATATGGAGGGGCTACCCCCATATTCTATGGGTCCCCCAGAGGGTAGTGTCCCTTGCGAATTTTTTTAATTGTCTGATTGGAAAAATTGGTCTTGTAATAAAAGAGGGGTTAAAATTTAGTTTCAGTCATGGGGGTGCTCATTTTCTAACTCAGAGCACCCGGTAAACCCATAAACCCACTTTACCTAATTTTTGAGTGATTTGTCCATCACTCAGGTCAAAAATCCAAAAAATAAAATATTAATTAAATAATGGAGCAAGTCCAAATTCCTAAATCAGTGGATTTTGCTTCGATTTGACTGAAATCAGTCTCATCAGCTTTGGATTGACTAGATCTGACCATTCCTTGATAGAAGGAGTTGATCTGGGCTGAAGAGGGAGTGCACCACATCATGCATCCTTGATATTTGCGCCCTCTCTCTCTCCTCCACACGTGTGGGCTCATCTGGATGTGATTTGGTTGATGTTTCAGTTAATTGGTTGATGTATCAGTCCGATCAGGTCTCTGTGTAATAACCCAAAAATTCGTAAAAATTTAAAATTTTTCATGTAACATAAAATGTTCATAGTCGTCACTGCCTATGAACCAATAACTGCTAACAGTTACTTTAAACAGTAGTATCTAGAACTGAACATTTGTAAATCTCTAGTTCTGTATAAATTATTTGTTTATCTTCCTAGTTCCATGTTAAGGATTTTGAATTCAACAGTTTACGTTTAAAATGATAGGGAAAGAAAACTATATCTAAACCTGATACTAAGTATGTCTTATGACAAGTAGGAAAGAACTTTAGTTGAGATCGGGGCTTACTTAGCTTACAGCTAATGCAGCGAAGTGATGCTTCTTTTACAAGGTCTATACAGGTAAGCAGTTTTGTTACCAGAATTTCCATATCGAGATTATCATTCAACTAGCATAGAATAAAATTCTAGTTAAATTATTTGTTTTGCAGCTTGAACCTAGTAAGAGGTATCGTTGATCTTTTTATTGTTAGAAACCTACATAACTGTTAGTACTAACAATATTCCAATAAACTGGATTTAGCTCCGTTACGCTTACTATCATAGAACTTATTCAATTAACTTTCATTTTGTGATTCTCAGTTAAAAACTTATATGTAATTCTAGTATATGCATCTTGTGGAACAAATTTTTTTCTACCATTAAGAGATACAGTAACCTAGAAGATCTATGATCTATTTGAAGTGATAAAATATTTTTGACCAATAACCACTCATGAAAACTAGTATTTAGTATAAACAATAGTTTATAACTATTCAATATTTACCAAAATTTTGAGATGCTTTTATATCAATGTTTATCTTTAAACTCAGTTTTAAATATCCTATTATTTCAAGTAAAAGAAATATCCTTCGAGGAAGTCTACTCTATGGTTCGTTGTATGATTTTCTCATCTTGCAAGGGTAATATTGTTTTACATCATATATTAGTTTCCATAGTTTAATACCTAGCAAAGAAAAATCCTATGGTATCTTCTTTAGTTACAAATATGTACACGTAAATGATTTCCTTCATCATTTTGCATATTTCTAATACCAATTACACAACCTCGTTTATAAAAGAAAAACAATGAGAAGCATAGATTTTCTCTATACCATCTCTATGGTTTTTAGCTTATACTAGGACCCTAGTTTTAACCACTACCTCCCAAGTTATTTACTTGGATAAAACAATCATAAAACCATAAATAAAAAATAACACAACATAACATGAAATATAATATAATGTAAAAAAAATGGTTTCAAGAAGTATGGTATGACATAAAATATCTCAAGGTATTAACTCCTTTATACACCATTATGTGTAGTCTACAACAAGGAGTTCGGACTTTAATATCAAACCCATCCTTTGCAAATAAATTTGGAGCCACGTGGTCGTTGCTCAATTGATAGGGTTTTGACTTTGGAGTTTTTGGCATATAAAGGATCTCTAAACCCTAAATTCTTGCTTTTACCTAAGTTTTTACCTTGTTCTAGAAGAGTGGCCACGACTCATGGCCACTCTGTCTGTTTGTCCCTCCCATGTATCAACTTCCTACCAAACAACCTTCTTCTCTTGCGTGGAGAAGTGTAAATGAACATTATCTCAGGTTTGTGATCGAAACCTTCTCCTCGCCACTACTTAGCTCTGCAAACTCGATGCTCTTTTCGTTACCTTACCTATGGAAGTGTTTTTAACCATTTCCTGATGCATTGGTGAGCTGAGCAGGTGTGTAAAGCTCTAGGGTTGCCGTAGTGTGGCTGGAGTTGTTTATTGTCTTTCTTGTACTAGGGTAAAAATCAGATGTCTTCGCAGGACATTCTGTAGAGTGGCATTTGCCTCTGCTCCATCATGGGGTTTGGGACTTGGTTTGTACTCTGCGAGCTGTGTATTTTTTCTACAGTGCTTCTTTGAAGCTCAATGTTCTCCCAAAGGTGGATAGGGTTCAACTAATTTTTACCGTTTACCTCTCGGCGTGGTATTTGTCTTTTCTCGTCGTTTCTTTGAAGGGTAGCTGAGAGTTTGGAAGTGAGCACTATGTGCTTTTAATCTCCTTGACAGTGCCCTCCTAAAGCTCGTTGTCTTCGAAAGCGGTGGTTAGGGTTTTAAAACTCATTTTTTTAATCGACAGAGATAAAGGATAAAATCCCAGGTATGAAATTATTTTCATCTTAGCATTTTTTGTACTGTTCAATTTAGTTTATTTCATTATTATCAATGATAGTCATAACTCTTGTTTTCATGTTCAAACTTTTGCAGGCTGCAGTCTACAAGGTTACCCGGGGTTTGAAAAATCGTAAAGAGAAGGGGCTTCACCAAATTGATTCTCCTAGTAAGCGTTTGTTTCACTGAGGTTCTCCTACAATGGTTTATAGTGTTGAATTTTGTTGATGGAGTTTGTAGGTTTAAGGTCCTTCAGCTCGGCTATGATGTACTGCAATGTAAAAGCTTGGACTGGCCAGGGGCCGTTATATGATGATTGGTTTTAAAAAATAATGAAGCCCTAGTGACTATTTTAGCAAAGTTTGGATAGGGATTTTATAGCCAAGACAATTGTTTTGTCTATTGAATTGTGTTTGTAGTGATGATACTTATTGAAACAGGCTTTTAAGCCTTGACTTGTAATGTAAAAAGGCCATAAGGCCATAACTATTGAAGTCAGTTTTTAGTCTTAAAATGTTACTTACAGCTTGCAACTGGATGACTGTAACTCTGTTTTGATAATATATTTATATATATTTTGGTTACTTAACTTTTCCTGTTGTAATTTAACCTTTTGAAGGTTTCCGGAGTAAGTAAATGCATGGTTATTTTGTTTTTCTTTTAAGTAAATTAAACCTTGAGGGTTTCTGACAATTGGGGTTTTTAGATAGTAACTTAGTTATTAAATCAGCAATGATTTATGTAGTAAAATAATAAAAAAGGAAAGATATTAGTTGTATAACTTAATTCTTTTCTGAAATCTTTGAGATTGAAAATATACTGTTAGGTTTTTAATTTTTATAATTACTCATAGATAAAGTATGTAACTCCATACAGACATCTAATTGATGCTTATGGTTGTATAGAATAGAGTAAATAGATTTTGAATTCATTTAATTATGAAAGAACAGTGCTTTTACATAAGTTATTTTATAAACCCTAATTCTTCTTTAGATAATTACAGAGCTAGTATTTCATTCTTAGTTAACCATAGTTTGCATTTTCACTTAAATGAATTATTTTGGTATATGATTTTCCTTGTAAACTATTTTTTTTAAGTTAAACTCAGTTATGTTAATTCCTTGCTTATATATTATCTGTTTATTATTAAAATATTATATTTGTAATCATAATTTTGATTTACTGTGCAAATCATTACACATACTAGTGTTTAATACCCTTAGCTCTTTACTAACTATTTCTGGTTATTTAGTTCAAGTATTCTAACTAAATTAACAGTATAAAAGAAAGCATACACACAACTTATACTTGTGAACTTGTAAAAATTAACAATTTCATATGCATGCATACTTCATTCGAATTCTTTATCTAAAATTAAACTAACCGACTATACTAGAGTACTACCTTATAAAAGGCGTGGAAAAATACAGTTTAGGTGATTTCTTTTTATCTATTAATTAAATCAGAAGATCTTCTAATCATTTACCCTAATTTGACAAGTTTAGAACTTACTAACTTCTCACAGCATATACATTTCTCCTAGCTAACCCTAGCAGCAGTAAGAACATAAGCATAACATATCTTTACTTAAACATAAACTCTCCATAGAACAGTAAATACTTAAATAGTTGAATAAAACAAGTAGAACCTAGAAATATAGATGATGTGACAACAACTTAAGGAACTTGTTCCTCCCAAACAACTCCTGGAGAAAAGCTGGACTGCAATTCTTGAGACCCCCAAGCTTGTGTCCTGGTCAACCTGGTAGAAGTACTAGGTGAGAGATGTAGTCTAGGAATCCTCTGCAACTCCACTGAGTGTTCAACAATAAGTCAGTACTGCATGCAGCAGTATGAACTCAACTTAGAATAGCTGCACTAGTTTAGGTCTTCAACACTTTTCCACTCAAAACATACTTCAGCTAGTCCCCTCCATCGAATTCTCTTGTGCACTTCATTCACTCAGAATGTTCACAAATCCAGAATGAGCAGCCTCAACTGTCTTTAATGGAAAGTTTTATTAGCATGCCTAGGTCTTTTGGGTTAGTTTTTACTTAATGAGCCACCTGTTCTTGTTCCACTTTCTTGGAGAACATGACCACAAAAATAGGGAAGTTGCCACCTGCAACAGCTAGAAGTAGTTTGAGGATGCTGCCAAGTGTCAATCTTCTCTCAACCCAGCCTTCCCCATCAAGTGACCAGTAAAACACTCATTGAACAGCTTCCCTAAGCTGTTGTCTCATCTTTCATTTATTTATTAATAAAATATTCAGCAATTACATTAAATTATCCTTGACCCCACTTGGTAATTAATTACAAACTTTAACATAAAATGTAACATAATGTTTCTTAAAACATAAAATGTTTTTGCAAATTGGGGCATGTGACACTTCGATTTCCAGTTACACTCAGTCAGACTCAGATCAGACCCAGTTAGACTCAGATCAAGCTCGGCTTGACTCCTCATGCAGCTATAGTCCCTCTCTCCTTGGGAATTGCGCCCCCTATGGGCTAGGTTTTCAGTTTTTGCTATAAATAAAGCTTAGTTTCCTCCTTTCCAAGAAGATTAGAGTCGAATTGAAGAGTTGTTGCTATTTTAATATTGCTATTTTTCATTGGAAATAAAGAAAATATTTGGAGGCAAGATGGTGTCATGTTATTATGTGTGGACGAGCATTGCCATGTTTCACTGAGGTAACTTGTATCTGTGTTCATAACTTGCTTATTTTGATATTGTGGATCCAGTGCTAAAAGATTGATAATAAGTTTATTATGATCTTGATAGGAAAGGAATATGTTAATAAGTTTATTTTCTATCTCTTTTTCTTTTATGCGTGTCTAGAGATCTAGATTTGACATGTTTTATAAGTTTATATGCATGCTATTCTAATATCTTTCTTGAATAACCGGATCTCACAAGCATCTTGGAAAGCCTTTGGATTAGTTGCAGGTTCCTAGCTTGGAGAGGGTGCTGATCTAGTTTGCTTCCTCACATTCTACAAAACTCTCTCAAAGGAATAGTCCCTCGACATTCCATCGGAAAGCTCCACGGTTGATCTTCAAGGCTACAAGCTTGCCTTCTTCTCTTTCTCCTCTCAAATATTAAAATTTTACCTAGTTACTTTGTTCACAGCTTTGATATTGTTTAGATATATTATCTTAAAGTAAATTTAACATAGATCTATCTTCTCAAATCCCATAATCTAGATCTTGTTCTTAAAAGGTTTCATAAGCATTCTAGATCTAGCTTTAGGGAAATTGTCCTTTTTGCATGGCATTTTAAAGAGAATTTGTAGCTTGCATGCATTAGATTTATGTTTTCTGTTATCAAAGATAAATCCAGCAATCAATGTAAATCATATTGGCTTCCTAAAAGGCAAGCCAATATCCCAAGGAAATCTTGCTTTCCTTGGTTCCTTTTTTACCTTTTTTAACTAGTTTTAACTTAGCTTTTTTTGGTTAAAGGTATGCTGACCCAAAGGTACTTTCCGAGTGTTTTTGGGAATATTTCAGTATAATAAGATTGCTGGTTTTTAGCAGGTATAACATAAAATAGGATGAGCTGCTGTTCGAAAGTGACTTTTGGGCCATCCGAATCCCCCCAGGGGTCTCCCTTTTTGACTGAAATCTTTAATTTTTGCTCTTGGTTTCATTCTGTTTAAGAATCAAGAGGCATCATATCAGTTTTCTGATATTTTAATCACTGGTAATAAAAAATAATTCCGAATAGGCTCTTTCGATCCCATTCCCCACACCCCAGGGGGATTCGTGCCATTTTTTTCTTTTTTGCATTCTCTTATTTTTTCGCTCTAGATTAGTTTCATTTATGCAAAATAGTATACTTTGATTACTTTTATCATATCTTCCATATTATAAGGTCAAAGTAACTTTAATACACACCCCATGACTTCTCGATTGACCCGAAAGGGGAAAGAGATGCGTGGTAGGACTAATTAGAGAACTTGTGGTTTGTTTCATTTTTGTTGCTTCACTATTCACTGTTAATTTCTGCAAGCAGTATTTTAAAATCAACCCCCTCCTTGATTCCCCGATTGAGGTCCACTTGGACCGAAAGAGGTTCCTGGAGGGTTTTTCTTTCTAACCAAAACACATCCTGTAAAATTTACTAAAAATTACAAAGACTTCGATGTGTATGCTCTACATTTTGGCTGTGGTTCATCCAATTAGTCAAGCTGCATCAAAAGCAACGTGAGTGACTAGATTAATTAGGTTTCATCTTCCCCAATTAACCACCATTAGGCGAAAATCCAACGCCTTGATCAAACCGTAAATGGTGGCAAAATACCCAAAGGAAGTGGGAACTTCTGGACAGTGACCTCGAGGCGTCGATATCTGTTACACCCCTGGGTGTATTATGAACACAGTCTCAGAGACTCCATTTAGCTGACATATTCCTTGTGGGTAGCCGTGAAGGTTTCATTTTTGGACATACTCCAAGTACCCCTCGGGTATATCTGGAGTCCCCCCTCGCCTAATTTAATCCACTCATTTTTCATATTAACTTAAAACGTACCAAGAGGCAATTGCAAAACATTCAGTCCAAGCACATGCAAGTACATTTGATTATTTTGTGACTCCATTTTAAGGCACTGACTATTTGTTTAAATCTTTCGATATATATATTGTGTGTCAGCATTGTGCTTACTTGTGCTCATTTTTCATCTTGTCATCTATTGTTATTAATCGTTAATTTCAAACTCCTAAGCAACTTATTCAATTTAACATCATCATACTAAAGTAGTTTTCCTTAGTAACTTAATAGGGTCTACCCCCCTTGGCTTCGTTAGGAGTTGATCCTAAACGGAGGAGTCAAGAACAAGGTGACAGACTTGGCTCGAGACTTGCCCCCAAGGACACACCGAGTGGCTTGAATATTTATGCCACGTCCCCCCGAGGTGTGTGAAAGGCGGCAACAAGTATAAATCCAGATTTGTAGCTCATGGCTTCACTCATAAAGAAGGCATTGACTATGACAAGACATTTGCACTTGTTTCTAGGTACACTACCATCAGAACCATCATTTCACTTGCTGCAATATTCGGATGGAAGTTACATCAAATGGATGTAAAAACAACCTTTCTCCATGGTAAGATTGAGGAAGAGGTTTATATTGAACAACCTGAAGGCTTTGTTACTCATGGGAAGAAGACCCATGTATCTAAACTGAAGAAAGCCTTGTATGGGATAAAACAGGCTCCGAGAGTCTGGTATGCCAGGATGGATGGATTTCTCCATAGTTTGGGGTTTTCCAAAAGTACAACTGATTCTAACTTGTACTTTAAATTTGTTCATAATCATGTCTTGATACTTGTTCTATATGTAGATGACTTGTTTCTTACAGGTGATGAACAGTTGATAGACTAGTGTAAGAGGGAGCTTACCTCTGAATTTGAGATGAAAGTTCTCGGATTGATGCATTACTTCCTTGGCTTAGAAGTCTGGAAAAAGCTAGGTGAGATATTCCTGACACAAGGAAAGTATGCAGTGGATATCTTGCAGATATTTGGGATGCAAGACTGCAATTCCATGAGCGTACCAATGACTACCAACTTGACAAAGTTGCGGGACTCAGCCTCTAGTTCACAGAATGTGCACTCTACTCTATATAGACGACTCATTGGTTCCCTGATGTATCTCGTGCATACGAGACCAGACATCTTCTACACAGTGAATGCACTGAGTCAGTTCATGTCAAGTTCGAAGCACATACACTTGGTATCCGCCAAACATGTACTCAGACATGTGCGAGGGACTATCACTTATGGGCTTAGGTACACTTCTAGCAGTGTAGTATTGTTATCTGGATATTCAGATTCAGATTGGGCTGGCAATGCAGTCGACCGAAAAAGTACCTATGGTTATTGCTTCAGTATGGGATCAGTTATGATCTCTTGGTCCAGCAGGAAGCAGGGTTCCACAGCTCAGAGTACAGTTGAGGCAGAGTATATTGCTGCAAGTGATACCTGCAAGGAAGTAGTTTGGCTTAGAAAGATGTTATCTGATTTGTTCGAGGGAAATCTTGACTCAACGATCATCCATTGCGATAGTCAGAGTTGCATAAAGCTTTCAGAGAATCCAGTGTTTCATGACATATCGAAACACATTTAAATGAGGTGTCATTTCATCAGAGACCTAGTGCAGAGAGGTGCTCTGAAGTTGCAGTGCATTCGTACAGATGAACAGATTGCAGATATCTTGACCAAGCCTCTGACATCATAAAATTTCATGTACTTTCATGACAAGCTTGATATGGCAAAAAATGCCTCTCTCCATGAGAAGGAGTGTTGATTTTTCTGAGCAGCATCGAGAGTCCTTCTCTTCAGAGAATGGGACCACCTGGTCCGGGACCACGGTGAAGACTCAACCCAGTGTTGAGTGACCATTATGTTGAATTGTAGATATCTGGTCTAGGACCATGATATAGACCCACATATGCCCTAGGTAGACTCAACCTAGTTTTGAGTAGACATCTGGTTCGGGACCACGATGTAGGCTAATCTGGGACTAGTAAACTCAGCCTTGTTCTGAGTAGCCATTCTCTAGGAGAATGAAGGCACTATAAGCCCTAGACTGGGTCTGGGGATTGTTGCACTTTGACCCTTGATTTATGGGCTTGGTGTAATTCTCCAAGGATTAGCTACCCTTGGTTAAGTTACCCTAGTACCAGATCTAGGTGTCACACAGTGTGTGAGATAAAAAGCATTAATAACTCTCTTGGTTTATGATGATGTATTTTTGAAATAAAAAAGGACCACAGGGGCACTTGGAAAAAGGCCAAAGTCAAAAGTCAAAATAAATAAAGACTTGTTGACCACAGGAAAATGACCACAAGTGGAACTTAAATAAATAAGGACTTCTTATAAAAGTCAAAGGAAAAATAAAAGTACCTTTTTTGGTAAAAGTGAAAGTGAAATTAGGAAAAGAATAAAAATATTATTATTTTTATTTTTCCTAATCTTGTCCACCTACAGGTGAACAAAGGCTATAAAAGGGGATACAATCTTCTCATTTGACACACACAAGTTCTATCTCACCGGTGAAGCTGCTACTCTTATTTTGATGAAGACTATCTTGCCTCAGCTAGGGAAATTTTTCCAACAAACCCTCAGCTAGGGTTTTTATCAATAGTCTTATTCTTGGGCAGCTCTCTTCATTTTTTTTGGACAATCTTACATTTTTTTCAGCAGCCTCTAGATCTACTTCAGCAACCCCCTCTTCTTCATGGCTGCTCCATTTTTCTTTATGGACAATTTGTTTAGGGCTCGACCCTCTCTCCATTTACTTTTGGGCAGCCAACAAGGAAACCCATGAGGGCTATGGGCTGCAATAGTCTACTATAGCAGTTGTTGGCAGACCCATTAGGGCCTTGGGTTGTCAATTAACAGACCCTAGGTGCCTCAACGAACTTGTGAACCTGCTCAATAGGCTTTAGGTAGAAGGAAGGATAGTCGGGCAGCCAGAAGAACAGATCGAGTAGACTGAAGGACAGATTGGGAAGGCAAAAAGTCAACGGGCAGGAAAAACAATCAACGAGCAGCAGTAAGGACAGATTCATATGACCGTACAATTGTACAGAAAAAAGGTACAGACTATTTGTGACAGTCAGATCTGAGTTGGGCAGCCTTTGTCTTTTCTGGGTAGGAGAGAGAAAAATCTCAGTTTGCTGAAAAGGCCCTAAATTGGTAATTTTCATGAATTATGGAAATTGTGGTTGAAAATATCAGTCTGATATTTTACTGATAAAGCTTTCATGTGACTGTGGTAAAACCCAGATTTGGGTTTGAGGAAATTTTTGAAGAGTTTTCTTAAGCCATCTCATTTACGAGATGCACTATTAATGCTTTTGGGGTTTTTTTCCTTTGAAGGTTTCCCTAGTGAAAATATTGTGTCCAAGTGTGGTGATGTGATGAATGTGTTCTTACTTTACTGCTGATCTATTTATGTTTATCTACAAATTTTAAAATTTTATCCTAATGTTAAAAATTCAATAGTCCCAGGCTTTTATCCTTCTGAAAACTATGAAGAGCTTCCTTTATCTCTTTTTCAGAAACTTCCTCCATCAACACTTTGTTGTCTTCCTCCTCAACGAACCTTGGAAACAATTGAGCTACTATGATAAATTCTACAATACAAGCCTAGTTTGGAGCTTTAAAAATATTCTTAAAATGTTCATCCCCAATTCTGGCCTTTCCTTCAAAAGAGGAATGAGCTTCACCTTGTTCATCCAATAGACTCCAAATTGTATTTGAAGCTTTCCTACCCCTTGCATAAGCATGAAAGAATTTTGTATTGTCATCCCCACATTCCAGCCATGTAGCCCTACTCTTCAATCTCCAAGTCTCCTCCTTCTCTAACAACAAAATGTTCCTTCTCCCTTCTTGCTTGATTAAAGTTTCTTTGGCCTCTTGATTCATGAAACCCCCCATCTTCCTCATAGATCTTTGAGAGATCCTATTCTACTTGCTTCAGTTCTTTATCCTCATGAAGTCTCTTTTCCATAGACCAATCTTTTATAGCCTCCTTTAATCTTTTGATGTTTGCTGCAAATTGGAAAGCTGCAGTCCTTGGGTTTCTTGGATTAAATAGAATCCACCTAGCAAAGATCAATAATTTAAAGGACTCATCATTTAGCCAAGTCTTATTGAACTTTAATGGATTTGGAAGTTTTGTTGGTCCATTTTGTAGTTCCAGAAAAATAGGGAAATGATATGACTATCCTCCACTTCCCAGCCACTTCCTGAGTTGGTGAAGCCTGTCCACCACCTGTTCTGCCACCAAGAATCTGTCCAGCCTCTTCTCCACTCACTCTCCCTTCTCCACACCTATTATTTTTCCATGTAGGCTTGAGTTTGTTAGGTTCAATGTCTAATAAGTTCTTCTCTACCAGTTTCTGAGTGAAATAATCCGTCAACAAATTAGCATGACCATGAGGCCCCCATACATCATCATGTCCCACAGAAAAATTTAAGTCTCCCCCTAAAATCACTGAATCTCCTCCTAAGAGAGGATTGTTAAATAGGGCATCCTAGAAGGGGATCCTATTTAGATACGAACCATAAATATTAAAAATGGTAAAAGAGACCCCTAGATCCAGTGCCAAAAAGTTCAAGCCAAGAACCGATTCCATACCCTACAGGTTCAAAGCCTTGACAATTCTTTCATTCCACCCGATCGCCAGTCCCCTAGAACGTCCTCTAACATCCAGGGTCTCAAAAATCCACTATGGAAACCAACTTTCTAGCCTTGCTTTAACCACTTCTCCTACGCCTAAATTTTCTTTTAAGATCAAAATATCAGGGTGTTCCAAAACAACCACCCTTTTTAGTGTAGATATTTTGTGGGGACCAGCTGGACCCCGACAATTGAAGGACATAAGTTTCATCTACTACCCTTCTTCTGGGCTCGCACCGCTCTAAGCACCCTCTCAATAAGATGTTGTTTTCCTTCCAAGAGATCCTTTTTTGCTTTGGATTGTGCCTGAGCAATAAAGGATTTCCTTCCTCTTCCCTTAGAAGCCAGGTTCGTATCTTTTCCCAAACCCCCTGAGGTCACCTTGGAACAAGACTGGAGGAAATAAGCGGAATCCGACGAGTCGGGAAGGGAGAGTGGAGGCTTAAATTAAACAAACAAGGGATCGGGTTCAACAGGTGGGGGAGTCTCCTCTATAGTAGCAGCAGAGAAATTGGATAAAGAGAGAGAAGCTGGTGTGAGCCAAGATGAGATAGTCAAATTTTTTAATCCCTCCACCCAATCCAAACCAAAAAAAGTAATATTATTTAAAAATAAATTTAAGGAAGGGGATATTGAAAAAGAGGAAGTACCTGGGAAGGGAATCCCCTTCAAGTTCTGAACTTCGACCAACCTGCCACCCTCCACTACTGACAAGGGCACCGACTCTTCCTCTTCTTGTATGTGTTCTTCCACCTCATCACTGACGGGGTCCTGTGGCGTCGAGGGATGAGAAGAAGGTGGTCCTGAAAAATCCTCTGCCGAGCCAACCTCCTTTTCACCTTTATGATGTCGCCGATCATTGAGAGTTCGGACTGAGAGCTTACAATCTGATACCGGGTTCCCATATGCACGACAATGTCGACATCTAAATGAGACTTTTTCATAGTCCAAAATCTTCCTGATAACATAGTGACCCCAACTCAAATTCATATCTTCAACTAATCCTTCCCGAACATTTAACTTGACCAAGATCTTGGCTACTTTTCATTGTTTAGTTTCCAAGAAGGAGAGGTATGCTTCTAAGAAGGTCCCCAATAGGTTCCCAATGTTTTGAAGATGTTCCTCCATCCTGTAATGAAGTGGGATCCCTGGAAGTCGAACCCACAAAGCAACTATGTCTACTCATTCCCTACTAGCATCAAAGAGGGGATGCCATGGTTTGAGTAACACAGGCGTGTGATCCAAGGTCCAATTGCGATTTAAAACCCACTGTAGATGCTCAGGTTGTAGAAAATTGAAAGCAACCCACCCTATCATGTCCCCTCAAATTGACCATTAAAAGTGTTGACCATGCTAAGTTTCTGGGGGCTCAAGTTGTTATTAATTATTCCTCCTAGGATCATTTTTTACTAATAATTGTTCTGAGGCATGTATTTAATTCTATTTCAGCAATTTTATTTATTATGCACAATAATGATGTGAGATGATGATGAAGATGAAGATGAAGATGATGATGATGATGATGAAGATGA
>LPNX010166293.1:37204-45940 GCA_001517045.1 Pseudotsuga menziesii
CAAGAAGCTTTGACAATCTCTTAGGTCTTATGAGGTTTTTCTAGAAAATCTTTAATTCAGTTATAGATATTTGGTATGGGCCATCTCTTCTAGTAAAAAAATTTGGTGCATTGAAGGATTTAGTATATTTTGTTGGATTTTTTTTGTTGAAGTTACACGGTTCAAAACAATGTTAGAGTGTGACCTTCTCTTATATTGTAAATATGATGGTGCCAGTTAGTTTGTAGGGACCAACTCATGCCCACAACTTAGCATTCTTTGGTCATCTAATTATGCTTGAATGATTGAAATGAGGTTTAAGAACCTCATGCCCAGAATTTGGTATTTTTGTTCATTCGATTATATGCATGGGAAAAACAATTAGGAAGGTTATATCGATGCTCGACATGATAAGGATTTATTCACCCTTTCTTATATATAGGTTGTTACTTTTATAGATAGTAACTCTACTAACTATGATGTAAATTACAATGTCAACCTCATTGAAAATTGGTTGCTTCGTTAGGATTCTCGTGTCAATCTTATGCCTAATTGAGTTGATTGCTATGCTAATTGGTTATGTTGGTGGATGTCTAAATGACTGGGAATTTGCATGTTTCAATATATGTATTATTAATGGATGGAAATACATATACCCAAGCAATGGTTTAAACTCCTCACGGTGATCTTTCCTAACAAATTATTATTGTGCAATGTTTGGGATTACCTTTTTATGTGGCTAGTTGGGAGAGCATGCTACAACAATATCCTCTTTAATTAAGTTGAGCAGATGTATAAATGGCTGGGTATTTTCATGTTTCAATGTTCTTATTATTGATGGATGGATATTAGCTTATTATTACTCATGCAATTACCTCTTTATACATATTATTTACTTGCAATAATATTTTATTCTATGTCACAATGCAATGCAGGATGATTTTCACTAGATGGAGGAGTTTATTGAGAAACTTTAAAGCTAATATCTACATGCATTTAGTATATGTATCTATTTGTCTTTGTTTATGGACATTGACCATAGTTTCAAAATGTGATTTTGATGATAATATGGATACACATTTTTGAAAGAATTGGCTGAGTAGCCTTGATTGCTAGATTTTTTTGCCCGGTTACAGGTCATTTGATCTCAATTTGCTCGTTGAGATGGTAAATATGTAGAGATATTTAAATAACTAGTATTACACAAACTAAACATCAGAATCTTACATGGATATATTCTTTATTAAATATGAGAATCTTACATGGATATACTGTTTATTAGGGAACTGAAATTTTTGGCAAATTTTATATCAGGTCGATGAAGTTTATTGTGACAACATATCATATCATCTATTCAAAATTGAAATCTTAGTTGAGTTTGTCGACTAAAATATTGTGATATTGCTATATTCACTATTTGCAAAATTATGTGTATATTATATTTATTTAAGTTTTATTTCAAAGAACCTAATTGGAGTACAAATTCCCATGAGAACATCGTGGGTCAAGCAAGCATACATTTTTATAAAATAAAAAAATAAACTATTATTTTATTAAAATAGTCAAAATATTATTTCACATTTCTTCTGCTCATTTTCTTAGAAGAAATATAAATAATATAAATATTCTTCTTGTATATGAAATTGGAGGGTGATAGCCCAATGGTAGAGCATATATGATTATATAATGCAGAAGTTTGGTGGTTCGATTCCACCACGCCCTATCATAAATAATTTCATTCTATATAGTTTCCAGGGAGACAAAAATGAATTAACTTATTCCATATTTTCTATAGAGACAATATTTTAAGACACTCTCTTAAAGACAATATAGATGTTTCTTTTGTCTCGAAATAGAGACAATAGTTTAAGACAATATTAAAGACAAGTTTTTTTGTTTCAAATAGAGACAATAATTTAAGACACAAATGGAGACAATTATTTAAGACAATAATTTAAGACACCCGCTTAAAGACAATATTTAAGACAATACACAAGTTTTGTTTTGTCTCAAGTGAGACAATTTACACAAATATTGTCTCAAAACCCCCCTCTATGTAATAGTGATAAAATCATGGAGTGTATTGATATAAGGTTAGCATGAGATTGAATGGATCAACTTTAGTATCTGAGATATAGAGTTCAACTCTTGTATTATAATTTCCTCATGATCCATTCATGTGATGAAACATACACAGTCGCCCACACCTATACAGCTAGAATAACATGTATATAATTGTATTCTCTCATACATAGGTTGAGGCATCCTAGCAATCGCAGTCAATGACATTGAGTTTGATTCAAGCTCCCATATAAAGATTGACTCCAATATCTATTGTACAAGACGCCACTTGAATTCAAACATTGTCTCAGCTACTAGAACTCGCGACCTGCGGGTCAACAATATACTACAACCATTGATGTCTCGAGGCCCCCCTACAGCTTGGAAAATTTTGACATCTCTTTTATGATGTTGAAACGCAAAATGATGAAATGAAAGCCATCAGTATCGATTGCAATAGCATAGATGAACCCATTGCAAATGAGCGCACTTAATGTCATAATATTTTTGGGCAATTCCCCAGCCACCCTCCATCCAATTTGAGAAGAATTGTAGATTACCACAATCCTCGCATCGCTGTCGTCTGAATCCTTGCATCATATGCTTGTTTATCTTCACCACCTTTATCCATGCTTTTGATGTCATGGATTATCAACGTTCTAGTGAGAGGATTGCAGACATGGTATGTAGTGAACCTCCAGCGACCAGTACACACCAAGAAGACGTCGTAAACATCCGGAGTAATCAAGTTTAGTCTCTGGGTTTTGGGTTTCCACTCCTTGCACGAAGTTGAAGCAAATAAAGGTCTTCCATATTGTTCGCGTGAAGAAATTGTAAACCATTGATGGAAAGTTGGGATTTTCACTACAGAGAATAAGCAGTGACATATGTTTTGGAATCGCCTTTGCCCATCAATTACTTATAAATTTGGTGGACAAAAAGAGAGTATTCCATTCACTGCATACCACCAAAAATATGCACAGGGAATGTAACGGTAACCATGTCAATATATCCTCTTTCAAATTGTAAGGCAATCCATACCACCACACTAAGCTTTCCTCTGCCTTATCGACATTGATCAGCTTGCATGTTTCCATATGGTAAGGAAATTCAGACCACCAAATTGAACTTTCCTTGTCCTTATTGACATTCATCAACTCGCTCGTTACCATATGGTAAGGAAATTCAGGCCAACACACTGAGCTTTCCTCGTCCATACCGGCATTTATCAGCTTTCCCATTTCCATTTGGTAAGGCAATTCAGATCACCACACTGACCTTTCCTCGTCCTTATCGACATTGATCTGCTCACTCGTTTCCATATGGTAAGGAAATTCAGACCACCACAGTGAGATTTCCTTGTCCTTATCGACATTCATCAGCTAGCTCGTTGGCATAGTCTTAGACGAAGGAATCCAGCTGCTCTTTAGACTTTTCACTCGATTTGAATTATATGGTTGTTCACAACTATCATATTTATAAAAAATTACAACTTGTGTGATAACTGAACTTTGTGGTGTTTCAAAATTATTTTATGTAATAACTAAACTTAATGGCATTGTAATGTGTATTTCATGTGACATTGAAACTTTATCTAAAAGGTGGGAGTCAAGTTAATGTGCACAAGGTTTTGTCAAACTTTATTTTGCAACTTGGAGTTGAACTAATCCGAGTTCATGTTACAGTCGAACTCCTAATAAACTCCTCTCAACTCTTAATAAATTCCTCTGAAGTTATGTGATAACTACACTTAGTGGCATGGTAATGTGTAGTCCATGTGACAATCTAATTGATGTGCATAAAACTTATAGAATTCCATTTGAAAATGAAGAGTCTAGCTAATATATTGTTAATGTAATAGTAAAACTCTTAATAAAATCATATTAAACTACTCCTCCATCTATGGACAGTTGGACGTCCAACTAATGTATTCTTACCATTGTATGCATAAAAGAGATTAGGAGGTTTTCATAAATTTTGGTTTAGGATGGAGAAATCACATAAAACAAGCGTGTGTAATCAGTTTTCATGATGGCCCAAAATGAAAAGACCTTCAGACTCTCTTAAACAGCCATTTTGTTTCAGTGTTATTATTGTAACTATCCATTTGCATATTGTACTGCAGGTGATGTATAGATTTCACTTCCTCCTCCTCTGACTACATGATGGTGAACGAATAATGTTTTGTCAAGTTTGGAATGATACCGGACATCATTGCAAGGATGGAGATGGTTTTGTACAAGCCTGTATTTGACGATTAAATATCACTTGAAACATTACAATGAAACATCATTATTTTGAATGGTTTNATCCCGGACATCATTGCAAGGATGGAGATGGTTTTGTACAAGCCTGTATTTGACGATTAAATATCACTTGAAACATTACAATGAAACATCATTATTTTGAATGGTTTTTGTCATTTCAACTTGTGAATATATAAATCTTAATGTCTTATATTCATATTCATGTATGTAGGTTATATTCATGCATGTTTATGTACGTTAGGTTCATGTATATAAGTTTGTGGATTTTTAGAAAGTTATATGATAAATATGTCATTTTTATTGTTTATGGTTGTTTATCCACCACAAATTAAGTGGTTGTGTTAATATTCTTCCTCAAACTACAAGATAATTTAATAAATATTGCTAAAGGTTTTTTTTAATGAAACATTGGTTAAATCCATTATATATTTTATGTTTACTTATACATTGGTGAAATATATGGACAAAGAATACGTAGTTTTACTTGCAACTAGAGCTTCTAGAACTAAAAATCAAGATGCAATTGATGATGCTATTGTTGAAATGTTAGCAGATCCAATAGAGGTGGTTTGTGTCAATTGTTGTCTTTTTGGGTGTTCTTGATATGACCAAGCGTGCTCGAGCAGGGGTTACTGAAGTCCATTTATTACCTTTTAATTCAGTTGACAAACGTACGACATTTACATATGTTGATTGTAATGGGAAGTGCCATCGTGCTAGTAAAGGAGCACCAGTGTAGGTAATAACTAATTGCTGTTTAGATGCATATGTTTTCTTGCTATGTAGTCACCAAAGCACATAATAGTTGATAGAATGTTTAAACTTTCTAGTTATTGACACTTAGAATAACATGTTTCTATCTGCCAGTAAATCCTACATTTTTCAGCTGCTGAAAGTCTTATAATGTATTTAGATTCTTGACCTCTGCCATTGCAAGGAATATGTGAGAAATAAAGTACATTCAGTAATTGATAAATTTGCTGAGTGTGGACTTCGTTCTCTTGGTGTAGCTAGATAGGTTTGATGTTGGCTATTCATTATGTCTCAAGTAGTTGCAAGATTTAGATTTTATCCTTAAAAAAAAGTTTCTTTACAGTCATATTTTAAGAGCTTAATTTCCACCGCGGATAAAAGCATATAGGAAGCTTCAATAAGGTCTGTTTGATATGCAATTGTAGGAAGTCCCTGAAAGGGCCAATCAGGACCAAAGAGAGTGAGGGACCCCCATGGAAATTTGTTGGATTGCTGCCTCTATTTGATCCTCCTCGCCATGATAGTGCTGAAACAATCCATAGAGCTCTTAATCTTGGTGTCAATGTGAATATGATCACATGTATCGATTTTGTACTGATTTGTTTCTCCTTTCTATTTTGTACAATGATCACTTTTTAAATCAAACTTGAGTTTTATACGATTCTTTATTCTCCTTAGGTGATAAACTAGCCATTGCCAAAGAGACTAGGCAAAGACTTGGAATGGGTACAAACATGTACCCTTCATCTTTGTTGCTTGGTGGGGATAAGGATGCCTAAATCGCTTCTATTCCTGTTGATGAATTGATTGAAAAGGTTGATGGCTATGTTGGGGTATGGAAAATTGACATGCGCTAAGATACCACATGGATGTGGTCGAGTGCTAACAGCCGAGGGCTTTGCTTGACTGTCAGTTGAGGGTCGAGACATGTAGTTGAAGTTAAAAAACACAGCACAAGAAAATTGAAATGCTTGCTTGATGATGTGCTCTGGTGCTGTTGTTGTCTATGGTGGGATTTGAGCCCTTATATAGAAGTTTTAAAGGTTTGGGTACATTTCTTAAAGTAGTTTTGATCTCAAAATATCGGAACTAGGACCTAAAAATTTCCTTCAAGAACCTTGCCTAGGTTTTGCTCCCTGTATATTGCTTTGTTTTGGGTTTTCTCAGATGTGGAAAACATTTTAACTATGTGACAAATATTAAAGTTGAGGAATAACCTTTTAACCCTCTGACAAATCTTAAAGTTAAATTCTTCAAGTCTTATGCCTAGTATAACTTAACTACTTATTTCAATGTCTGATTAGACCAATAACATCTATTGAATTGTTAAAGAGTCTAGTCTATTCACTAGTACAAAATGAGGAATTAGCTACTAGGTGACTAAAAATTCTAGTCACCACAGGTTTTCCAAGTGATTTACTACTAAATATGAGCAATTTTGATTGACCCAACTATAAACGACTAAAATTAACAACTAATTTAGTCACCAGTTAACAAATATGACTAGATAATAAGTGACAGAGTTAAAAATGACTAATTTAGTCACGACATAAAAAATGACTACTAGAAGAATATGAATTAGTCATTTATGTTAGTCATTTTTAATTGTGTCATGGAAAATTGGAAATTTGGCAATGAAGTGTAATTTTGGTAAGTTGTCTACCTTCTATTAGTAATATTAGTGCCATGCACCTCGATATTCAGAGATCCAACAAAGCAATTGCATGAACTTTTAGCCTTATGGGGGCTTTTACGGTTCGCAAAAAAAAAAAAATTCTCTAGCTTTCTATTTTTGGCGAATCAAAGGTCATGATAATTGATTGGGCCAGAGGTCTCACCAAGTTGCAGTCACTAAGTTATATATGATTGTTGGTTGAAAAGGATTGGGCTCCTAAAGAATTGTTTTCTTTCTTTATCCTTCAGGCACATGTACAGGGAGTTCAATTCTGACGCGGACAACCTATCAAATCTTGCAATAGGAGACTGCCCTGGTATTCTTCACTAATTATGTAATTAGTACTCAAACAGAATCATGAACACTGAAGGTCGCTTTATCTGCTTCTAGTTTCTCCATTCTGGTTTTGCCTTGGACTGTTTTAGGTTGTATCTGCATGACAACTCTCCGGAGCCCTGCTATTTTTTGTCTCACAGTTATTTTGTCTTTTCCGCATTTTTGCTTTCTACAGGTTGACGGGTAGAATCCCTCTCGTTTATTTTTGGATATTAATGTAATTTTTTGCCCAGGGCTTCAATATTGTCTTCTATCCTACTTTGAAGGGGATTTTACATGAACAACTATGATGTAATTTTGATTCTTATGAATAACAAATTACATATTTTTTTACAATGAAAAAAAACCATTAATATAGAAAGAATCCACCATGTTTTTTCTATATTTAGAAAAAACAATTTAAAAAGCTATATTTTAACAAAATATATAATATAAATTTCAATAAATTATAAAAAAATATATAATTTATATTTCAATAAATAGAGATTCCATAATTTTTTCATTTACACCTTGGAAAAAACATAATTTAAAACAACCTATTTTGACAAATATATAATATATATTTTTATGTATAAATTCGTTTCCATTTTTCTTGTTTAACCCGTGCTTTAGGTTGTTTCTTTTTTAAGCTTCAGATTGAATTGCTTTATGTTGTTTCCTTTTAAAACTTTTGTACACTTTGGATTGCATAGGGAATGGAGAGAACCAACAATGGCAGGCGGGCAATCACAATCCCAATCTTTTCATTTCAGCATTTATGGCATTTCTGGTTCTGCAATTTCCTCTCCTCTTTCCATGGCCATGGAATTTCCGCTTGCTGGTCCGTCTTCTCATTTCGTGCTTTCAAGATGGATCGCATCTTCTCGTTTGGTGTGTTGTGTCTTTCTTGAATCTGGATGTCGGTGTTTGAGTCTCGAGAGTAGGCATCTCTGCCCGCATCTATTTGTGATAGAGAACGGTCGTTGCCTCGAGGGAAAATGGATTAGGGGGTTGGATATGATTCTTTCTATGTTATTTATTTATGGTCGTACGTCCGTTTTCTCCCCATTTGTCTTTTTTTTTCATTTTTGATGCTATGTCTGGGAAAATGAACAAGCATTGTATGTAGAGACCCTTAGTATTATTAATTTCTTTTGCACAATTTGGGATTGATTTTGTATTATTATGTGATGTACTTATTATGCTTTACGTTTAATGGAAGTGTGACCCAATTTTTGTTGAACTAGTGGAGTTATTTTATAATATTTTATAATATATTTAAAAATAGTACTTTAATTTTATTTTTTTAAATATATATAGCCATATTTATATATTTATATTAAGTATTCTATAAAAGTTTATTAAATATAAAAAATATTTTTTTAGTATAAATTGTCGGGAGATCAAGTCTCACTAAAGGTACTTTGAATTATCAAAATATTAATAACATAAAAAATTTGGTTAAATTTTTTCTAAGTTTTTTTAACATAAAAATAATTTGTTACAATAAACAAAGTAATTTATTAAGATCCCATAAATTAAAGTTGATCCCCCTCTCTCTATCTCTCTATAAAATAAATAAATAATTTACAAATTCTTTTATATTTATACATTCCAACTGAAGAAAAATTTAAACTAATATATATTTTGGTTTCCAACCCCCCCAAAAAAATGAAATTATGGATA
>LPNX010166293.1:52115-66980 GCA_001517045.1 Pseudotsuga menziesii
TATTCTTAGGAGGTGGTTTTATGCCCTCTCAGGCCACCCAAGTTAACGAAGGCGGTTTTTCCTCTGTGAGGGTAAGCGGATTTTCCTCTCAGCTTAGGCAGTTTTAGGGCTTTCAACCTCTGCATGTTTTGGCAGTTTAAGGAGCCCAACATTCAATCAAGCATGGATGGTTTTGCAGAAAAGCGGTACCAGCACCGGGCTTCTTCCATTGACGGTAAAACAGATAAGCCAGGCAACCCAGAAGCTCTTTGATGAGAATTCGAATTTTATAATAGATGGTGTTGACGTCAACAATGTAAGAACCGTTCTTAATTTTTACTGAACATTCAAGGTGTTTATGTATTATGGAATAAATCACCTTACTATGTATGTCTTTTGGGTGCACAGGTAACCCTCGTTGGGATGGTCTTCAACAAGGAAGAGAGGGTTACTGATGTCTCATTTTATCTCGACGATGGTACAGGAAGAATCGAAGTGAAACGATGGTAAGCTATTATTATTATTGTTGCTGCGGTTATTTTTTAGTTGCCACCTAATCTGTGGAAGAGCCTTTCCCTCTTCCCTCTGATTGTGTTCGCAGTTAAGTGCAGAAGAAGATCTTAATCTGTGGAAGAGCCTTGCCCTCTTCCCTCCTATTGTGTTCTTAGTTAAGTACAGAAGAAGATCTCAACCTGATAATATCTAAACCTGTATTCCTCAAAAATGAATGAGAATAATTCCACTGTCAAGAGTCAAGACAGTTTCTCCAGAAGTAGATCAACTAAGCGAATTGAGGGCCAATGGAACAGATTCTAAATCCTCTCCCATTTCTCTTGAGCCTTTCAAGTAGTCAAATTTTTACCATACCTCATGTTATCCCTAAAGTTGAACCTATACTACGGGATTCAAGCTTAAGGAAATCTTTGTTTGAAAATGTAAAAAATCAAATGTAATCAAATTAAAAACACAAGCTCGTATCAAACCAGGGCTAATAGAACCTCACAGTACTAGTAGGCACTAGACTAATATTACTTGTTTGTATAGTTTTCACAGTTTAGGAATGAAATCAAATCATCACACAATTTACAATGGTATATATCACAGATGGGTAAATACATGTGTTCATAAGAAGATCAAAGCATATGATAGGCTGGTAAATTACTGAGGGCTGCAAAACAAACTGTAGAAACCATATAACACAACATACAATACAGCATTCAAAAGTAAGGATTCTATGATCCTGAAAACATAAAGTGAAACTGTTACTGTGTATAAATATATAAAGATAATTGATTCTCTTGATAAGAATTATAGTAATGGAATATGAATGACCATATACTTAACAAAATTACCAAAGAAACAATTCATGCAATACAGAAACAAATCATCATCATACTTCATTCATAAACAGAACCTGTTTGAAGCTGCAAAATGTTCATGCTACACATAGGTGTTTACAATAGATCATGCATGACTCCCAAAACTGCCAACCTCCTGTTATCTAATCGAGAATATCTTTTGTACCAAAATGTTCTATTTAGAAACTAACAATAGATCCTATAATTCTGGATCAAACTTCCTTCAAAAGTGGGAAGTTAATCCCTTACAAAGTGCTTTAGACTACAGGTGTCATACAAATGTCAAACATAATATCATGAGTTCAAAATCAAACAACTTTAAAACATCTACAAGCTTCTAGAAGCTTCAGCTAAAGTGGCCAAGTCACTAAGCACCTGTGAGCGCTTTTGGAGTCTAGCCAATTCCACATCTTTGTCACTTTCCTTTTTCTGGGCTTTGAGCTGCTCAAGCTATCTTTGCATAGCTCGCTTTTCCTTGAGGATTCTCTTGGAAATCATCAGTAGTTTCTGGAACTCTGCTTCCTTATCTTCCATGTCTTCTCATAATCTTTTATTTGCCACCATTAACTTCTCGTTTATATCCTGCAGGTATCTTGTCTTTTCCTTATATGTTTGAAGAGAGCTTTTACACTGACCAAGTTCTGGGGGAATATCCACATCTTCCTCTCTCATGCAATCTCTTTCTTCAAGCAGATTCCTCAATTTTGAACCTTCATCAAGCTTGTTTTGTTCATCTATACAAAACATTTCTGGTATGGAACCTGCTATTCCTTGCATGTCAATAAACTCTTCCATATTCTCAGAGTATTTTTCCTCTGCTATGTGTATAGTTCCTTCACTTGCTGCATCTTCTATAACCATAACCTCCTTATCATCTTTCTGTAATGTTCTTTCTTCCATCTGCATTTTCTCCCTCAATCTAGTTCTAGGCTTGGCTTCTTTGAATAACTGTTTGCAGATTTTCTTTTTAGAAGCAATGCTTTTAAACATGTCACTAAGCTTTTCTGGATTTTCTTGTGTGCAGGGTGTTCAGGGTCTAAACTGCCCTGTACAGGTTTACCAACATCATCCATTTATTTATTCTTACCCTCTTGATCTATCTCTGTAGGGTTTGCTATCTGCTGATTAGCATCTTCAATCATCTTCTTACCTTTTTCTTTAGGGTTATCACTAAATCCTAATTCTGTCAACAAAGAACCCCATGTTCTTTCTTATTTTTGTAGCTGGGTTAAAATCAACAACTTAATTAACCCCTGGTGATACACCGATCGGGCTGTATGTGCTGGATGATTTTGAACTTTAGTAATCATATTTTGAAGGCTTCTAAACAGGTAAAAAGGAAGATTTAACTGTGTACTCCCCTGAATATGCATTAGAAGTTTCAAATGACACTTTAAGACCCTATCATACCTTCCATCACAAGTTATATAGTTCTGAATCACTTCTAATGGCACTCTCCAAGCTGGCTTCATCCTGCTGACATGAACTCCATTTTTCCAGTCGAGTTTTTTATCTCCAGGGATCAAGAAATCGCTGAAATCCTCCTTGTAGTCTGTTTGTTTAAACCACTTTTCACCTTCTGCGGGAACATTGATGGCTTCAGCGATAGATTTCTCATTGACTCTCATAGTTAAACTTTGTAACTAAACTCTGTCATGATTATAATTTTCAATGAAAGCCATTGTCAATTGGGAATGGTATCCCTGCAATTTATCACAAAAGCTGAACCATCCTAACCTCTGTATTAACTTAGCAGACCTTGGAAACTGCTTAATCCAATCTGTATTGATAGGTTCTAATCTACAGATGAAACCTCCAGCTCTTTTCTTCACAACTACCTCTGGCTCCTCCTCTTCAATTTCCTTTGACATTTGAAATTCTACAGGGATTTCAACTCAGTTGTATAGACCAATAATGACTTAGGTAAAAACATATACCTTCTGCTGCATATGGCTTTGTGGTAATCCTTTTGTTTATGCTAGCATCTGGAATGTGAATAACCTCTGTTCTTGTGCTGGAAGTGATAATCTACAAAGCCACGGAGTGATAATGCTAATGAAATTTGACTAACAACGAGTGGTAGTTCTTACCCCTGAAACCTTTGACAAATACTCAAATTACCAAAATCTTCACGCAGCATTGTTCTAAACAGGGCATTTTACATGGCGGCTGTGTGCTGAAACTGCCTGTTCTGAGACACAAGGAAACATAAAAAATATTCCAACTCTGAACTTACAATACCTAAGGTTCAAAAATAAACCCTAACTTTCCTGAATCCTTACATAACAATGCTCGAAACCAGGAACCTCTGTCAATAAAGAAAACCTTCATGCTGTATATCCTGCACAGGAAATTTTTATACTACATCTGCGTGTTCAAGCCAAGCATTGCTGAAAGTGCAAGGAAATATGTGTACAATGTATTTCAATGTTGCCCTCACAAACCCTAGGGTTCGAAAATAAACCCAAATTCTTGAACATTTACATAATGCAGCTCGTGATTAGATGGAGGACAAAGAATAAACCAAACCAGCCTTTGGATGCCCTTCTTCAGCAGAAGAATGAGAAATATTTTAGGAAAAACGTGCCTTAGACTACTCTTGCCACGATGACCCAAAGTATTCATTACATGAACGGCTCTAACTCTGAAATGACAGCACCAGTGTTCTTTCATTATTGCCACCGTATGACTCATTAATTCATGATCAGGGATATAAAAACATATACAATGTCGACTGTCTATGATCAAAACTTATATTCAAGACTATGATAAAGGCTTATATTCATTATAGATTTCATGATATAATTCATAAACCTTTCAAATAAAATACCATATGTACATTTTACCACCAAAATCAATATGCTGCACGCTCACATTATGCTGCCAGTTTGGAAGGGCGTTGCCAGTTTGTAAAAATTCACCCTGTAACACATACTATTTTGCACATACATGGGTTCTTAGTTAAAGAATGGAAGTTGTGATGATTTTAGGTAACCAAGGGAATCATAAGGACAAGCAATCAATCATAAAACATAAAACAAAGTAAAATTAAAACCAACAAAAATCAATCCAAATCAAAATTTCAAAAATAAGCAGGAGGAACAACCCTAGAGATAACACCTCAGAAATTAATAAATTATCCATAATTTACAGTGTTCCTCTTTCAAGTGATATGGCTGAGCAATACTAGCATTTTTTTCATTACCCTGTTTGCTTCTTGCAGCTTATCATTTGTGTCAAGTGACCTAATGAGAACACTAAAAGTCTTAAAGTTTGGCACTAGCCCCTTTTTAATCATTTCATCATAAAACATCAATGCATCTTGCATTCTACCTTCCTTACAAAGCCTGATGATATATTCCATATCCTGTGAACTAGCATGAGTGGCCAAAACCTCCTTCAGAATTTCTTCATCTGTATTAGCTGTCAGCATGGAAGTTGTATCAATGTCATCATCATTGACTGACCTATCAAGTTGCATAGTACAACTTGAAATACCAGAAGCTGGATTCTTTAATTCCAATTCCCTTAATATAGTTGTTGCTTCCTGTATCTTTCCTTCAAGGTAAAGCCTTTTGATGAAATCAACAAACGAGATATCAAGCTCTGGCCCAACAAACAAATTATCAGTTCCCATAGAATTCAATCTTCTAAAATATTCAGAGTATAATCTACTGTCAGTATTGATGCCAAGAAGTAAATCCCTCTCAAGCAGTTCTTCTACAAGTTTACTTGCTTCTTCCATCCTGCCTTTACTGCAAAGCCCATTAATAAGGTTGGTGTAGCAAAAGAGATTTGCTGCAATTCCTCTCCTTTCCATTTCATGAAACAGTGTCAAAGCATTTGTTGTATTACTGAGGACGCCAGGGCCTAGCTTTTTCACCTGCTCTGAATTGATGTTGCAATCATGTCTTAGTAATTCCAATCCTCGAGTTCCACCACCCATTTCAAATGAGAAGATCTGCAAACTACCATCATCATGTAAAAAAAGAACATTATTTTTGTCCTTAGAGAGAGGCCTGTAAGCTGAAATGCCAACCCATTGAGAAGATGGACTTTCAGGCAATCGCAGAAGTTGTGCACACAGCTCCATAGGACCAAGAGACATAGTAAGTGGAGATTTTGACTTCAAACTAGAGAGGCAGACAAAGAAACCACTGCCATCAAGCAACTCCTTCCAGTGATGTAGTCCAACAGGCCTTAATTGACCATCTTGATCACCCTCAAGAACACTTGATACTTTGCTAATAGATGTCGCATCAAGATTCAAATTCCCAATCAAAGTTGAACCATCATGATAAGAGAGGAAAAGTAATCTATAGGCTGATGTGAAACACAAAGATATACCTTTTGACTGCACATCTCTACCGTGGAGATGGATAGTCTCTGCCAAAACTTGAGCTCCAATATAACCCTCTACTTCTATTTGTTGCCTATACAACATGCCATGTTGTGATAGTACAAAAAGAACTAGCCGACCACGTAAGATGGGTACTAATACTGCATCAATAATTGAATCTTCCAATAACGTAAAATAATGCATAGGGCTAATGTTATCTTGGGACAGGTCATAAATCTTCACAAACTTGTTGGTCGCCACCATGAGTTGAACTTGAGAACCAGGAAGCCAGGCTATTTGTCGAATGTAAGCACCTTGCAAAGCAAGCTCAATTGCAAGACAATCCGTTATTTCATCTTGAGAATTGACAGTGAGAACTTGGCATTCCTCATACCCAGCTATAGCCAAATAGTTCTCATTTGCAGAGTTGAAAATAAGATGAACTAGTTCAAATCGAACTGAATTCCTGGAAAGAGGCTTCACATTAGACTTGTCTGCTGTCATAGGTGCAACAGTTGGCTGTCCAATAAGTTGCCTCGCATCTAAGATTGTTACTTTGTCACCTTCTCTTGCTGCAAGCTTGCCTCTGCTATTTATAATAAGAAGAGATTTGACGATAGAGCCACTTGAAAGATGGGATTTAAGTTCCCTTACATTAGAATATTCTGTTTTAATCTTCATGTCCAGAGATCCACTTTTATATGCCTTCCTTAATTGCAAAAGATCTGAATTGTTTAAAGCATTGATGTCAAATTTATTTTTTTAAGGAAAAATTCAAGAAATTCTTGATTTTGGCTTATAAATCTTTGATCTTTTGTTCAACTTTTCCTTCAAGCTTGACAATCGCAGTTTCCTACTTTGCTTTAGTTAAAAGAGAAACAACAAGTTTAGACTAAGACAGGGAAATGATCAAAGTGTGTGTAATTATTATGAAAGTGCGACTGTGATATTTCATGCTACATACCATCATGTTTGAAAACATGCTAAGTAAAGATGAAGGTTAGTGATACCAAAACAGCAAGGGACGATCCTCTGTTTCTGGCCAGGCGTATCATGGACTTTGGACCATCTGATACTGCTGCACAAATCTCAAATCATTGATCTATAGTTTAACCACAGATCGACAACTAATCATCATTTACCCCTTGCCAAAAGAGGGGTAACATGTTGTTAGGACATCTTATGGAGTTTTTAATAAATAACCCACATTCAAAGAAATCAACATAATAATAGCACTAAGATCATCTCCTTCTAGAGCTGCAGTACTTTCTTAAATCTATGCATCTGATCCTTTTACGGTGTTGGAATGTATGGTCTGTTCTTTGTATATATCTTGCATTTAGTCCAATTATAATATCTTCAAGCAAATCAATATAGCACGAGCACTACAATCATTTTTGGTAGAGTAGCATTATTTAATATTTTCTTAAATCATCTATACAGCAATTTTTTTCTTGGGGGAAATGTTGCTTATTGTAGAAACTTACACCCCATCCTTTGGCCAAGTGTGCACTAGGAGTGGACCGAGTGGTGTTTCAATGCTGTCAAAATCACCTGTCACTTTTGCACTGGTGCTCATTTGAGTCCTCTTGGGGGTTTTGAACCTGTCTGTGTTATTACAGTCCATATCACCTTACTACTTGCCACTTACACCAGATGCCCTTGGGCATACAACTGATATTTTGACAGTGATGAGATAATCTGTCGAAATATATTTTATGAATTAGTATAAGAATCGTTTTTGGTCTTAACCCAAGGAAGCCCATAAACTATTGGAATGTGTGACCATGCAATCTCTCAGCAGTAAGTGGATATTAGTTTACATTTACATATCATGTTCCAACTTCCATTTTTATGTAGGCCAATATATGTCACAACCTGGAACAGTAGCAGTGGCACTTGGGCATGGGCTCACAGATTTAAGTCTTCAATATTGGGGCGATGATGAAGGTTTAAGAGAAACTTCGAGCTCTATAGTGTTTGTTGGTGCACCTAAGGAAGATGACATGCCCATTGCAAGTACTTCAGGGCAGTCAAAAAGTGGTGAACAGAGGTTGTCTGAGCATGCTAAAAAAACGTTGAATGCTATTGATAATATGAAAGAAATGGTAAACCTATCATTCTCCAAAGTTCTGTGTCTGTGAGACAGCATATGGATCGGTCTTTTACCTGTTTTTAATTCCTCATGGTTATTTGTTAGTGATTCATCATTGGTGATGTTTCTGCTTTGCACTTAAAAACAATGTCCTCCATATCTTAAGGTTATTCATTGAATGTGTGACTTCCTATTTGCAGTGCACTGTGGAAGGTCTTAGTCTTCTTTTCCAAGAACCAGCCGCTGGAAATCTGAACAGGAGGGAGCGTTGGGCACAAGTAAGTTCTTAGATCATGCAAAATTTTGCATCTGTTTTATTTGTTGCACTGGAGGTAAGTTCAAGGGATTTCTGTTTGCTGCACTGAGCCAAGTAATTTCCTGCTTAATATATCAATTGAATAACTTATATTTCTGTGGTAAACACTTTCACATACTTTTATCGCATACTTATTGACTCTAAAGAGGGTTTATTAAGCTATTGAAATTTCATACAGTTGTAAAATTGAAAATTTTTCTATAGTGCTCTATGCCTATTGAATTTGAGCAGTGACCTTGTCTGAATGGGTGGTTATTGTACTAGGTTGAATTAGCTGGACAAATCTTGAGGAAAGGTAGTGGTCCAACTTGGGAGGCAACAAAGCTACAGGTTTTCATTTATCCCTATTGACAAGTCTCTAGATAACTTCAATAAACCATAAAGAAAATTTACATTGATTTGGGAGGCCGAAGAATCTTTTTGTTGCTTGCCTATACTGCTGGTTGTTCTCAAGGATTTCATAAAATATAAAATGAAATTACATTGATTTTCATGGCTGAAAGATCTGTTCGCTACTTGCTAACCATATGCCTTTAGAGTCCTGGTCGTACTAACCATATGAGTATTAAGCACGTTCTATATTTGTCTGAATGTCATTGCTCTTGCAGCTATAAGTTATAACATATATGTCTCACGTTTTTTTTCATTTCTCTAGCTGGAGTATATGTTGATGAATATCTCTGGATATGCAGGCTGTAGAGGAGGCTCTTTGTAATTTTAAGTCCACAGTTAGTCAACGGACACAAAAGCGCTTAAGCTCTCCAAGGTAATTATTTAAGAAGATTTTAAATTCTTTTATATGTATATATTAGTTTAGTTGGAGGACATGCTTCCCAAATGATTGTTGCATGGGTTCACATGTTTGTATTTACGTTGAATTACTGGGAATTATTTTTTTGCTTCATATCTGAGATGGCAATTATTTTTTGCTTCATATCTGACAGGATTTCGTCTCAAAAATTTAGCTAGCCTCTGCATCTATATGTAGATTAAATTTTTTATTGCATTATTTTGCTTAGTATTTTTCTGTGCTCATCCCCTTTGAATCATACTAACTTTATGCTTTCCAAGAAGTGACAAAATTACATGGATTGCAAATGCCAATTTGTCAATGATATTAAATCCTAGGCTGGAGCAACCTCAGAATTAACCATTGAAGTTTCTCTATGTATTGCACATAATTCTATAATTTAATTATCGTGGGTGGTAGTATGCTCACACTGTTTTTATGTAGTTGTTGTTGATGGATATTTTCTTCATCATCATCTGTATATGCAGTTGCTTTTTTATGGCAACATTTGGGTGTGCTTGCAAACAGATCTACTTTTATTCTTTCCTTCCTTTCTTTGCTTTTATGGGAGCCTGTCTTCTGGGATGTCAACCTAGATCATTGATACTTCTTTTCTTGCACTAGAGCTATCTTGGAAACCTCTCCTTTTCTTTGTGTGAAAAAGGTCAACATAAATATGTAAGGGAATTTCTATTGCCTCATTTCCCATGTCCTTTGCTGCATCTTAGCAACCCTTGTTCTTCCATTATGATTCTTTTGTTCGGCATTCTCTTTCTGTCTCAATATCATGTCATTGTTTGTTTCCTATTATGCCACAAGGCATTGCATTGTTCCATTGTTTCATGCGAAGTCTCGACTATAGTGTGAAGAGAAATTCCAAATACACTGGATTTACAACTAACGATACAGGTACAACACAAACAAGGTTAAATTTACAAAGCAACTTATGCAGTGCCAAAAGAAGAGTATCGGGGACAAACTACAAGGATGCCAGTGACTGAAATGAAAAAATGGATTTACAAGGCAGCTGATACAGTTCAACACATGATTTCTGCCATTTTGCTGTCAGTGTTCTTCAGCTGGCATATTCCTTGGGGCAGAGCCAGATCTTGCAATTGATGAGCTAATGTTGTCTCCAATGAAGGTAGATAAGATAAGATAGTTCAACCCTATATAGGTCAAAGGAATGCGAGTGCAAATCCTATAAGAGCATATCTAACGTGTAAGGTCAAATATCAACAAATTCAGTCCACTCATGGATATGGTGCTTGACATTCAGTCAAAGCCTATTGAATTGCCCTGTGCAAACAACAAGGGTTATTGAAGTCTCAGAATTGAAATTCATTTCTTATCAGTAAATATTTTTGATTTAGATTAGTTGATACACTTGCATAAATCCTTTATTGTGGCTTCCATGTTTAAGCTTCACACTTCTGGTCTGTTTCTTTTGTTACTTTGGTTTTGCATCTAAAATTGTCCATGCCTTATCCTTTTGATCCCACTGCAGTTATGCCCACTGGAATCATTTAATTATTATACTTGGGCAAGCCTCACTATGATTGTTATTGCCATGATGTTATATGTTCATTTTGCTTGCAGTATACTTGTCTCTTTGTTGTAATTTCAACACCTAAACTTTGTATATTCAGTGTTTTTCACCTTCATTAGTAGTTTCATATCTAGTATCGTCCTGGGACAATCTATTTCATCTGCTATCAAATTTATTCATATGCATTGTATTGAAATCTCTGCTACCACCTGCAACAAACAATTCTTCTAGATATCATATTTAGTTGGATGTTCACCAATGAGAAAATAACTTTGTAATCCTCACTTATTTAATGATATCAATCATACCTTATTGCATGGGATAATGGAGCATCAAATCACCCCATTTTTCTGGCTTCTTTTTCCCCAAATCCAACCAAATCCAGCCTAGAAATTGCAATTTCCGCAACTCTGCAATGTGATGCTGTCTTTTGCTTGATGTATAGTTATAGTATTTCTTTCTTATTTCCCATTGTAATTAGATGTTAAATATGAAATATTTGAATTATTTTCAACTTGTAGCAAGCAAATTATGATCTTGATGGCATCAAATTGGATCAAGGAGACTTGGGGAATGTGCTCTCCATACCATAAAGCAAACATTTGCTTAGTAGTCATACCTGTAACCTTTCTGAAAAGCTTGACTGGATGACATACAATCCAAACTATGGGTAGTGAAGCAGCAAACTGTTGACTATGCCTGTTGTATTAAATTTTTACCTACAATTGTTCTAGACCGGTGCTTGTGTAGATACTATATACCTCCATTACCAAATCCTTCCAATTTAGTAAATTTACAAAAGCAATAGAACTACATACACTCTAATAGAGATAACAATTAACAAAGTTTGGAAAGGGCCAGTGAGCAGGTGCAAGGTACTAAAAGGAAAAATTAGAGACAGTAACAGAAAAAAGGACTCGAGCCATAAACTGTATATTACCTTTCATCATCAAAAAACTTGCAAATATTGCAGAAATACTGTGCTATAGAAAATCCTTTGCAGGAAGGAGTTACACAATTTGATGCAACAGGCTGGATCTGCAAGCATTTCATGCATATCATCTCTTTTGTTGCTTTCCTGCAATTAATGAAATATTAGAAACTAGGATGCAAAGGAAAGCAATAATCATCAAAGGTTCAATACAAACTAGAAAATCTGAATGCTACATGGAGAATAACGAACCTGTTCATTGAGTGGTCACTGAATTTATCATGGCAGAATCTACATGTGAAAAGTTGGTTACAACAAGCATCTTTCAATTTGCAGTTCCGCTTGTAATGCTCACATCCAAATATTTTCTAATCCAATTTGCAGGTATTTTTTTTTTTAAAAAACTTCACTACCGTCGCTTAACCGACGGTTCTCCATGTCGCTTAACCGACGCTTAATATTTATCTCCATCTCTTAACCGACAGTTCTCCATGTCGCTTAACCGACGCTTAACCTTTATCTCTGTGGCTTAATCGACGGTTCTCCATGTCGCTTAACCGACGCTTAATCTTTATCTCCGTCGCGTCACCGACGGTTCTCCATGTCGCTTAACCGACGCTTTACATTTAACCGACGGTAAACTGAGGTGTCACTTAACCAACGGATTAGAAAGATGTCGGATAACCGACGAAAATCCACCGACGCTTAAAAAAAATCATAGTGTCATACATGCGACAAGGAAGTGTCGAAAATCCGATAATACAGCCGTCGGATTTTTGGTCGAAATGTAGTAGTGTCACTACTTCTTGAATATTAAGTTAGTAGCTGAATGTAGTGATTTAAAGATGCAAAATTTAATTGTTTCATTTGTATTGAGTGTTTTCTAAAACTTCTTTTGCCTTTCTGCTTTTATGTAATGCAAATTGAAGGGAGTGACCCTTCAGCTTTCTTACACATCCTTATAGTGCTTCTGTTTTGGGGAGCTGGAATATTATACACCATGGTTGAACAAGAATTTAATGTTGGACCTTAGAAAGGGGTTCTGCATAAATCTAGAAGCTCAGAGCTGAAAACAAAAGGCAAAAGTCTATCTTGACGAAAAGGGATGTTTTCATTGTTCTATGGATTGTGGAAGTACCTCTTCAGTAAAATAGAATTCCATGTCCTTATTCTGGGCATCGATAAAGCTGGCAAAACTGTAAATTTTCTTTCTTTTCAAATTAATTCAATTTAAAATTCTGTTTCGAGTGATGTGGGTGCCTTTCTCAACACCCCCTGGTTTAGTGTTTTGGTTAAGATCCATATCCACAGCTAAAAGGTTTTGTTGAGTTGCATTTGAACTGAATAATAGGAATCCAGGAAAGATTCGATTATTCTCATTATTACTGGTTCAAGCATTGGTCTGTGCCTCCCTGAAGGCCTGCAACATTTCTATATTTCGACTTACTACTGGTGGCTCTGGGAGGTCTGTCTCTATGCCTATCACTGCCACTAGCATTCATGTTTCCCATAATCTCATAAACCAGCAGTGGTCTACTTTAATCCATACTCCCACTGCGATTTTCTTCTTTAGATAACGCCAAATTCCTGGGCAAAACTTTAGAGATGTTGCAAACAAGATAAATCCCCAGCACCATAACTTTTAACATGTGTATGATATTTTTTAAAATTGCATACTGTAATAGAGATAGTACTTGAGATATTAACACTGAACAGCAGTAAGACAATTGCAGTAGTAAAACAAGCATCACACAATTGAACACACGATTTTTCATGGGGAAACCTTTTAAGGATGAAAACCCCAAAGCATTAATAATTCATCTTCTAAATGAGATGACTGAATTTGTACATGAGCAGAGAAATTTTGTTCACAGAACTCTGAGATGAACGTACATAAAAAATTTCAAAACCATGAAAGATCTAGCAGGCTTACTGCTGCTGCCACGTGGACTGTTTTAGTGCTGCCATGTCAACTGAGGCTGATGTTGACTCTAGGATGCCTGCTGCCACCTCAGTAAATCCTGTAGCAGCCTGCTGCCACCTCACTGAGGCTTGGAGCTTCCTCTCAGATGCTGCTGCTGTGGTGTATAGGGATGAGGAGCAATGGAAGACAGCACTAGTAGGGCTGGGATCCTAGCAGGGCTAGTGGGCACCACCGCTGAGGGTTGCTGCTGCTATAATAGACCTTAACCATGAGCTGTAGCAGCTCTGCTTCTACTGCTTCTTACCACCAGAACCACCCTCAACTGTGAACTGTGAAGTGCCGTGAAGGAAGAAACCCAAGCAAGATTAAGAGCTACCACGTTGGAGAAGAGAAGAAAGATACCAGCCATCGAAAAAAATTTAGCCAACCACAGCTGCGATGAGGATGACTATCTCAGTCATGAATTATTGGAGCAGTCAAGTGATGATGATGATGAAATGTTTTGCAATTGTTCTTCATTTATAGTACATCAAACATTATAAGTTGGTTACACATTATAAGTTGCATTGGCAAAGCATTGAAATTTTGTATTTAATAAAAAACAAATCAATGCATTGATTTGCTTAGTGTACTAGCACAGCCACTTAACTTGTGGCTGGTGAACACCAATAGGTCACAAGTTAAGTGTCACGAATAAGTTATCGGTTACTTGTTTTTTTTTCTTTTAGTTAAATGAGTTGTCTGTCAGAAACTGCCCATTATCCACGCATTAGCTAAGAGTGCATCAGCTACCAGTTAGCTATCTCTGGAAAAGAACTTTTGTGCTTAAGCAGGACCATAGGCTCAGTGCTGTAGGTATTCTTAGGTTTAGATCTAGGCTCCAATACATTCCTAGGGTTTGACAGTTAAAACCTATTTTTGTCCTTCCTAGAATGTGCTTTTAGATTCCAGGTATTGGCTACATTTGTTATTCTATTAAACGAGCATTTAACACCTGTCCTTGTAAGTATTCTTCTATTGGATTTTTTTCCTTTAGAAAACTAATATCATGCCAAATTCTAAATTGGATATCAATCTTGCAATGGATGTGTTACAAAGTGCATTGTGGTTGTAGGATTCCTTTGAACTAAAATGTTAGTGTGGCTGACTATGAAAAATTTAAACTTGCACTACTATTAAGCTGAAGTACATGGTCTGTTTGTTTGTCATAATTTTCTGACATGTAGAAATCTGGAGAACTGCTTTGTAACAATTGATAGAATGGCCATTGACCTATTTTAATTTGTGATTTTAATTGTGAATGCTACAAGATTCAAGGGATTATCAACTTTATATCCTGAATACAAGTCAGAGATACATTTTGATTTCATCATTTTTATGTGAGTTTTGAATTTTCCTATCTGCTTTTACATTTTAATGGCCATGCATGAATTGATCTTGTGTTGTAGACAGGTTTAAGTTTAACTGTCTAAATTTAAAAAAAATTCAAGCATGTTTGCATAATTGGCTTCATATTTCATTATAGTACAAGAAGAGTTTGCTTTGACAGTGCCCTAGTTTTACTCAAATGGCCTAGTTTTACTC
>LPNX010166293.1:75818-132163 GCA_001517045.1 Pseudotsuga menziesii
TGTTTATGGTTGTTTATCCACCACAAATTAAGTGGTTGTGTTAATATTCCTCCTCAAACTATAAGATAATTTAATAAATATTGCTAAAAGATTTTTTTATGAAACATTGGTTAAATCCATTATATATTTTATATAAACTTTTGTTTTCTATGACAATTTTACGGAGTCATTGTTATTCCAAGAAAAAATATGCCAATATTTACTCAACTTAAAAACTAATGGAGTATTTACTCAACTCAAATTTGTATAGTTGTGTTTTCTAATTTCATTGATTTAGTTGTTCTTTCTAATTTCATTGATTTTGACGAGTGATTTATTAATGATAGGTACATAAATTAAATAAATTTATATAGTAATTATGTTATTTATCACTTTAATGATTTTAATGGAGAAACTTTGTTTTTGTAAGTTCAAAGTCTAATCTATTGATTCAAAATAATAGTACACGAAAAATACAGAGCATGATGGCAGTTCTTTGAACTGAGTGTAGTAGAATATAGTTTGAAGCATGCCCCTCTTGGGAAATCAAGCTTTTAAAGTCAAACAGATCCTCCCTATAGAAGAGAAAATAGATCATACTGAGAGCATAATAAGCAGTTTTGAAACAAAAAAATTATGTTGTTGCTGCAAATAACCATGAAAACTAGACCCAGATTAACCATATGAAAATTAAACAAAACCCTAGGAACCTGGACTTAGTTCTTGGAAGGATTCTCCTCCTCAATGGGAACACCAAAGCCAAATCCAATCTTCGTTTTTGGTCAACTTTCAGCTGGGGATGCCTAAGGGTTGACAAAAGTCTAGCCACCCTCTTTTCCAGGGATTTTGGAGTCATTGCTTGTCCTCGCTGCTCAAATCACTAGTGTTGGAGGGTTCTTCTTTACTGGGAGCGGTTCAATTTTCTTGTATTCCAAATCTATAGTGATGCCAGCTTTGCCCTGATGAGTCCCAGCAACATTCCTCAGAGGGGGAGGTGTCAATTGCTCAGTGTCAATAGGAGTCACAGGAGGAATCAAGGAAGATGATGGAGGATCGTTTTGAGTACTAAAAAGACGAAGGATGAGCCTGTCATGGAGGTTCTTTGCCACCCAGAAGTTACAACTGTGTAGAACTGTCTTGTTGACCGTGGAGGGGGCGCCTAGGATTTCATCCTCCCATTCGCCCATAAGTTGACGCGGGTGCTCTAAGATTTCAACATCAAACCCATCACTCTTTACTATTGCAGAGAGAGTCATGGCCCATTCATTGGCGTTTCCACGTTCTGCGCACCCACACCATGGGGTAGGTCGCATCTTGCAGGACATTTCGAGGTGATCCAAATATGCAATGTGGATCAAGAACTGGAAGTTGGCGAGGAGAGCAGGAGTTAGAGGACAAAAAATAGCGCGGCCAACAGTCGCTGGGAGGTCAGAGGAGCTGGAGAGTTTCACTGAATTGCGCAGGGTGAAAGAAACGATATGAGGAATGTTGAACACTCTGTCCATATTAATATTGCATGAACTATAGGACTGGATTAAACTTGCTCGGCTCACCATACATCTGCAGAGAGGAGAACAATACAACGTGATGAGGGGAATGTCACCTCCCATCGAGAACCTTGAATGGCCTCGTGGATCGAGAGATGATGAGGTCAGATTCATTAAGATCGTAATGATGATCAATCTGGGGATTAGGGTCGAGGGACAGTTGCACTTTCGGGCTTCTGCTCCCACTCTTCCTCTGGGCCACGTTACCACCCGTATCCGGGTTAATGGAGAAACTTAATATAGGCACATAAATAAATTAAATTAGATAATTTTAATTATGGAAAATGAACTTACATCTCATATACGATGAAGTATATTCTTGATCTTGGTGGTTATTTCTTTACTTCTAGTAAATGGGATGCTTCTCAATATCAAAGGTATTTTTCTATATTATTTCTCTACATCTAGAATACCATATCTCCTTTAAGTTGTTTTTACTAAAAACATTTGAGTGGACCTAATGGTTAAGAACATGTGTTATCTAAATAGTTACTTTGATTTTAATTCCTAAAACAATAACTCATGACTAAGATATATATAAAAAGTAAAAGTAAATTCAAAATAAGTGTAGTTGATTGTCTTAAATTCTAAAGTAAGTGGTTGGGAAAGTTAAGGCTAAGGTGTTTGGTACATTCCTAGATAAGTGATTACTTTTATTTTAATCCCTAAGACAATAACTAATGAATAAGATATATATAAAAAGTAGAAGTAAAGTCACAGTAAGTGTAGTTGATAGTTTTAAATTCCTAAGTAAGTGGGTGTGCAAGTTAAGGCTAAGGCTAAGGTGTTTGGTACTGTAGCTCATGTTCTTGTTTCATGGATTGAGTAGTTTTCTAAAGTATATACATGTTGTGAGAGGAATAACAAGATATTTAAGAGAGTTCTTGTTTCATGGATTGAGTAGTTTTTAAAGGATATACATGTTGTGAGAGGAGTAGCAAAATATTTAAGGGATTGGTTATCTAATTTGTGTTTTCTTACGGTAGTTTTATTGTTCTTTATTTCTAGAATATGTTAATGTTTAAAATGAAATAAAATATTCTAACTATTATATTCATAGTTGATTTAGTTTACTAAATAATAGGTTAATTTGTAATATCCAAAATAATAAAATGAAGTAATAAAATTAAGCTATACAAAAAGATAAAACACATAATTAAGACACAAAGGAACACAATTAATAAATTAGTTTCATTTTTTTAAATATTGAAAATATGATGAAAAATAAATATCAAATTAATTACAATTATATACATTATATATTAAAATTAAATTAAGTATAAATGAATTTAGATTAACATACTTAGGATGGAAGCCAGATACAATTGTTGAATTATGACAGCTAGCATTGTACTTTAGTGGGTCTCGAAATTGCATTTTGCTTAAGGCAAGTAGATTCATTATAGGTTTTCAGGTCATTCCATCATCCATTGGGGTTGGTGGATTGGGTCGATCCGAAAAAGCCTTCTAAGATGTAGTTTTTCCTGGTATGTTACATCTTTATATTTAGTTGGTCTCTTTTTAACTGATGGTGTGGACATATTTGTGTGGTCATACAATTCGACGACTGGGAAGATTACAACGAATTTGGCTTATGGATTCATAGTTGAAAATCACTTGATACCGGTTGACGATTGGTGCAATAGAGAGATTTGGAGCTGGAAAATTCCGCTAAAATTAAAATGCTTCACTTGGCTTGTCCTTTACAATAGAGTGAATACATGGGACAATATTTTGAAGAAAGGCTGTGTTGGACCTAATCTCTGTCACACGTGTTTTATGGAGGTTGATTTCATGCAACATTTATTTATTGATTGTTTTTTTGGTAAGGCAATCAGACAGGCGGTTTCAAATTTATTTGGAGTGACTTTCCCTTGGGAAGATTATCCTTTGAAAGAGGTTGTTATGCAGTGGCTGAGAGCTGGTTTGAAATCGATGTATCTTCTCATTTCTTGTTTCTAGTTTATATGGCAAGCTAGGAATGATGTTATATTTGGTGATATTAGACCGAAGGTATCTATCGTCATGAGGAGGATCATCAAGTTTTCTATGGAATATCCGTGGTTGGATAAATTCAAACATAGTAGATTGATTGGGATGCCTCATGTGGTTTCCTCAATGATGGGTTTCTTTGATGGATCTGTGACGGATGGAAAAGTGGGGGGTAATGTATTATTGTATATTAGTAAGACTCATCTCTTACACTCTAAGCTTGGATGTGGTATTAGAACCAATACCAAAGCAGAACTATTGGCACTTTGGAAACTACTCTATTTGGCATCTTCTATAGGTCTTCTGAAGTTGAAGGTCTTTAGTGATTCGAGGATTATTATTGATTGGATCATTAATATGGAAAACTTACAATTTCTGGAGCTTGATGATTGGTGTAAACGGACTAAATCTCTCAAGGATACATTCTAGGGTGTCCTTTGTCAACACATTTATAGAGAGCACAATCTGATTGTTGACGACCTCTCTAAGGAGGCATGTTTGTCCCCTCCTGGTTACCTCACTATATCAAAATTTGTGGGGGGAGAAATGACTTACTCCTCTTCGTTTAGGATCTTTGAATAAATGATATTCAACGGTATCTTGAATCTGAGGCAGTAGGGGTTTTGACTTTATATTTGGACTGATAAGCAATTTTCTTTATTAGTTGCTTTTGTATCACTTTATGGAGATTTAGACCACTGACTTGTTACTTTTTTGTGGATATGGGACTTGGATACTACTTGGTTATTTTGGAATACTATTTAGATTCAGGGGGTGGTTAGTACTACTTGGTTTTATCAGTGATGTAAACAATTTCTTTACATAAAAGGAGTGATATTTTCTACTTGGGAAAAAAAGAGGTGATTAAGACATATTTTTTTATATAGAAATAATCAATTACATCTTCATACTGGTAAAGTTTATTATATATATGGTGTTCCTTGTTGTTGTAGTCAAATCAATCTTCAAAGCATTTTGGATTTTTTTTTCTTTTTAAAAATGTTTAATTATCAAAGAATGTAGTAGGTTTAAGAATCAAAATTTGATCTAAATCACGTTTAATAAATTAATAATTTTGTTAGTAAACAACTTTAACTTTATAATAGATCTCACAATAATTATACAAAAATAACCTCACATCTATTAAACATTTTACATTTTTTTGACATTTCATTAAATACCTTTATAGCCTTTGTCATATAGTTCTTCTTATTACAATCATCCATAATCAACTTAAATCCATTTTAAACTTTCATCTATCAAGCATCCAAAGGGAGCCAATTTCTTGATGTCTAAATTTTATCTACAAATTTTGGCATGTATATACAGAGAGGGAATGCCTAAATATTATCTTAAAACATTTATACGTAAAACTCTTTTTATTTAATGAGTGGACATCAATTTTTCTATTATTTTTATTTTGTTTTAAATTTTTATGAATTGACATATATTTTTTAATTAATTTATATTTGGTTTTAATTTTTTATTTTGGAATCGTCTTAGTAGCAAAATTAAAAACAACCTTTTTTGCATTCCATCCACAAATCCATAGTGTTAACTAATTTTAATGCAATAACCCTCAATAAATACAATGATTATCAAAATAAATTTTATATATTGATTGTTTGTTTTCTAACTTCATTATTGTTTTTTTAATATGGAATACACAAACCTATTTAAACTTTTTTTTATCATAGTCTAAAAATTCTAGATTTGAGATAGAATATGATGATTTTTCCTCAACTATTTTGATAAATCTGATCAGAATTTTTGAAATTTTGAGTACCTCAAATATTTTTATTTAATTATAATTAAAACTATTAAAATATTTATTTAATTATAATAAATTCATAAATTATAAATATCGTTAAGTTAGAATTTACATTTTTATTCTATAAATTGTTTTGATAATGAAAAAATTGTATTATATAGTTAATTTAAGATATTTCCCATATTTAAAAAGCTTACTACATTTCAATTCATTTTTAAAAGATAATAATTTTTATTGTTTTATAATTAAAAACTTATTGCTAATCAAATAACCTCATTAATAATAAATAATATTATTTGAAATTGAATTTATATTTTTAAACATAAATTGACAATATCTCATAACTAAAATTTAATACTCAAGTATGTATTCATTATTAAAAACTAAAATTTAATAGCTATTCATAATTATGAACTTTAAAAATGAGTAATAAAAAGTATGTAATGACAATCATTTTAATATAAAAGTTATAAAAAAATAAGTTTGACAAATTATTTTAATGAAAAAGAGGTTGTTGCAATCATAAAACACATAAGAGGATTCAAAGTTTGGCGGACCTTCATATTCGGTAAAAAATATTTTACATGCAACAGAGTAATAAATACTGCGGCAGCAGCACTGTGGGTCGTTGGATCTCAACCTGTTTGAGATCCAACGGCCCACAGTGCTACCATTGTAGCATTTATGACTCTACTGCATAATGAATATTGTTTGCCTTCATATTGACCCTAGCCTCGCTTCAAAATCCATACCCTTGATGGGCATGTACATGTGATGTGATAGTTGGGAAGCCATTCTCATTGTCTTCTATTTATGTTGTAAACCATTACCTCCACCTCCACCTCTGACATTCCGTTTTGATCTCCTCTTATGAAATGTATAGAATCATCCACACCTATACATCTAGAATACTGCATGGAATTGAATTATATTCTCTCATACATCGTTCAATGCAACTTAACAATCTTCACCAATGACAATGAGTTTGAATCAAGCTCCCATATAATGATTTGCTTACGTTCTGTCAATTTAAGCCGCTCGTTATGGTACATTGTTTCGGCTGCTAGAACTCATGGTCTGCAAGTCACCAACGAACTCATGATGTCTTGAGCCTCCCCCTGTAATTCAACAGAATTTTACATCCCATCGGTCATTTTGATGGGATGTCATGCTCACTGAACTCTTTTTTGGGCTTGGATTCCTCTTGCTGGTGTGACCCTTAGAGCAGCTCTCTGCATTTCTTTCTTCTTGATCCACATTTCTTGGGTTGGACCCCAAATTAGCTCGTTGTTGCATATCTGTGAGACTTTGGAGGATGACAATGTTAATTTGGTTTTGCTCTTCTTGAGCTTTAGTCAATCTTCTCCTTGGACTAAATGATCTTTGGGAGAATAAACCACAAGACTGAGCCCCCAATTGTTGAAGAAACTATGTCTGACTCCATAAAGCTTAAGACATGTACGCAAGGTGATTAACAACTTAATCCTTGATTAATCAAATTCTTGATTTGGCCTGATAATTAGCATGACGTCTATAACTATTCTGATGTTTCACTTCACTGAGTAGACGACTTAATTCCACCACCCTGATTATTTCCTTTTGATCTTGACTTTAGTACACCAAAGTTGGAAGCAAAAATCAGAAGCGACCAACCCATTCATTGTCAACCTCCTCGACTTCCTGACTTTGATGCCTCGACTTCGACAATAAGAAGATGAAACACGTAACGGTATTCCAACCTGCACCTTTCAAACTCCCGAATTTGTTGCTTCTAGCATCGACACTCAGAAGTCAAAACTACGTTTCAAATTCCAACCAAACTTCCCCTTCGTTTCGTCTCCAATGCCATTGTATTTGAGAGTTGGAAGTCGACATTACACCATGGATTTTTTCATAAATTTCATGCTGATTCCAATATTGGCACCGCTGCATTAACATTAATTCAATATCTTGGATTAAATCAATTCCAATGATCTATAGTCAAGATTTCTCTAACCTTCACATGCTAATACTTAGTCAATTTTCTCAATTTTTGGCTTATGCACTCACCCAACCATTCGTTCATCGAACTCAATGATAATCCTCCTTTCGTTGGACGATTCTAACCATGGAACTTTGGCTCTACTGTTTATGAATCCCCACAAATACTTCTGGACCGATTCATTGTGGAATTATGGAAACACAGAAGCTTCCGCCAACCCCAATAGGATTCTACAGGATTCATAAACTTATGGGAATGATTTACTATGCACAACAAACATTCAATCTATCTAACAGTGCATTTGATGCATAAAAGCAGAATCTCCAACACAGATATAACAGATAATAAACCATGCATGAGGATGACTCTATTTATAGCTATCAACAAATACTTCCTTAAGCCATTCTAGATCTATGAGTCAATCCACTCCTCATGCGCATTCATTCTTTCGAAACATAAACTATGCATAGAATTCATTTTGTTTACAACTATTATCAATTATTTCCTTGAGCGTTCACCATATAATTGTGGACAATCATCCATTCACCATATAAACAAATTAAGCATTCTTGAATAGTAATCAAACATTTCAACGTCACATAAATATTGATCTTTCAATGGAATTGTTAAACAACTATATACATCAATGCAATGTTCCACCCAACCGTAGGTCTTTGCTTACCCTATACTCTTTCAACACTAAAAGACCAACCCCAAGACAGGATATGATATTCGTTAGACATGAATTAGATAGACTCACTCTCATCCAAAACCACAGTTACTCATGCCAACCCAGTAACCTACTGGGATTATCAAGCATACAAAGATTCAAGAGAAGAGAATGCTAAGCCAATGATCTTAACCACAAATCTATAGGAATCCCAATCAATTCAGCTATCCATATACCCACAATACCTAACACACCCAACACAAGAAATTTCTCCTTCTCTGCTGCACAATCCCTCGGGTACCCCTTCCCTCTAGTTCTATTCAGGGTGGGCATAGAAAGATTGTGGTTGCTATCTCTCAGAGATTTTTTCCTTCACTAGGTTTATCATGCCATTCCACCCCTGTTTTCTCCATGAATTGTGATCCTTCTAGTTTTTCACTCCCAAACCACGTTGGGTTCAACTACGTGACCCAATTTGCAGTTTGTCCATCTGAAATTACCAATCATGTTGCTTGCGCTAGTATCCAGACCATGTGTGCGGTTTAGACCAGCTATGTTGGGAATGCCTTGTTTCTCCCTATGTGAAAATCTTGAATCCTTGCGTGTGAGAGTTGTGCAACTTGTTCCTTCTCATCCCCAACCCCGCGTGCCCTCCCCCCCCCTAGGTCTTCCTTCTCATGCACGAGAATGATGGAATGGAATTTCATGAGGAACTTGACTACTGGGTCAAATAATCTAACTCATAACTTGTCATACCCATCACAACACTCTTTTAGCAAGATTTATTAAACTCTTGATCGGATTCCTCACCTACCCTCTTACCAACAACATTTAAGAACATTTAAGGAGTGCACTTTGGTACTTTTCATTTATAGCACAGAGGTTCTCAAGGTGACACTTGGAAATGTTGGATTGGAATCCCGAACCCCCTCGCCTCTCCCTAGTAGGTAGCATAGCCACTCATTCACATTTCCTCCATAGCCAACCTTGATATGAATATTTACATGCTCTTACATATTCCATGGTTTCAAATACGTAATACTTGATGGCAAATAGATAACTCTCGAATTCACTTTATTCCATTGCAAATGCATTCCTTTATACATTTGATATGGTTGTTGAGCTTCATCTTCCAACCAATATTTTCACCTTCCTATGTGACTATTCAGATTCATTATGTATTTACATAATACATGGAACCATAATCACAAGGATTAGGTTTCCAACATTCCCCCCCCCCCCCNACACTGGAAATTTTCTCATTTGTGGAACAATTTCGCAATTGAACTGTCTTGGCCTCGACGTGATGTCAAATCAAATGGTACTTTGTGTTGATGTGCTTGGTTCGAACATGGAATTTAGGATTCTTGGCCAACTTGATTGCAAAAGTGGCGTCGATCAATAAGGGACTGGAATTTTCTTGCTTATCTTGCAAATATTCAAGTATCTTCCTGAGCCACACAATCTCCTTTGTTACTTCTGCAGCTACCACATATTCTACTTCTGTTGTGGAATCTGTTGGAACTAACTATTGACATGATCTTTAGGAAATAACCGTTGATCCAAGACTCATTGTGTATCCAGAAGTGAACATGCATGTCTCTTTGTCTCCACTGAAGTATGAATGAGTGTACCCAATGAGTTTGAAGTCTTCCACTTTAGTGTACTTGACTCCAAAGTCTTGAGTCCCCTTCAAGTACCTTAGAACTCTTTTTGTTGCAAACCATTGTCCTTCACAAAGTTTTGTGCATGAATATGGAAAGAATGCCAAAAACATAAGACATAAATGTTCTTGTAGTGGTAAGGTAGATAAGGCTCCCTACAAGTTGTCGATACTTGATCGCATCTTCAAATTCTTTTCCTTCACTTGATGTGAGCTTCATTTTTTGTTCCATTGGAATTGAGATAGGGTTGCATTATGTCATGCAAAATTTGATTAACAATTCTCTTAATTACTTTTTCTAAGATATGGAATGTACTTAGGGTGTTGAGTCGCTTCAATTAATTAGTAATCCAGATGTCCCAAATCAATGATTTCGAAACATTTCTTCAAATATTTCTTTATGGATGATATATAATTTTCATTGTTCTCTGTCATCAAAAGGTCATCAACATATACCACAAGAAATACAATAGATATTCTGATTTTTTTCACAAACAATGTTGCATCATCAAGATTATAATGCTTGAAATTTTGCTTTATAAGATGCTCATATATATTTTCATACCATGCTCATGGTGCTTGTTTTAGGCCATACAAGGAGTTGACAAGTTTGCATACCTTGTGTTCTTGTCCCTTTACAGCAAAACCTTATGGTTGAGACATGAAGACATTTTCTTTCAAGTCTCCATTCAAGAAAGTAGTTTTTACATCCATTTGGTGGAATTTCCACCCATTTTATGCTGCCATGGAGAGAAAAGTGTGGATGCTAGCCGATTTTTCTATGGCAGAGAATGTTTCTTCATATTTAATTCCTTATTTTTTAGCATATCCTTTTGCCACAAGCATTTCTTTGTGTTTGTCAAGTGAGCCATTTGATTTGTATTTGTTCTTATATACCCACTTGCAACCAATTGGTTTGGTTCCAACTAGAGGGTCAATTAGCCTCTGGGTTCCATTTGTTATTAATGCATCATATTCATTTTGCATAGCTTCTTGCCATTCATCATATGCAGTGGATTCTATAAATGAATTTGGTTCAAAGTTAGCAGATAAATCCAATTCACAATCAAATGAGACATCCATTTCATTACCTGAGTTATCTACTTCTCCTCCATCATCTTGTCTTGTTGAGTTTCGTGTTCATGTGTTTCTGACTTTATTGGGATGGACACTTTCAAGTGTCTTTATGGACCATTTTAGAATCTTCCTTGATGGTCCAAGTTGATCAGCTAGAGGCGATCCATTCTCTTCAAGGTTCAATCTTCCAATCCTCTCAATAATATCATGCAATTTATGTGAAGTGGTGGGAACTTCTTCTTCATGATGGGGGGCACGGGGGGTTCACTAGTAAGACAATATCATATCATGTCCATTCATATTGGGAGCTAAGAACCTAAAATATATATTGCTTCATATTAAGGGGTCAAGGAGGGGTTTAATTTGACATAGTAATATAATAAATGGGGGTTATTTTATTTAAGTGAGATGACGAATAACCTCCAAATTGTTGGATGGATTCATACATCCAAATCATGGGCTCAATTCATAACTCCAAATCACGAGCTAGAGTCATACCTCCGAATCATGAGATGGATTCATATCAGTTCTAACTGCTACTAAGGGAAAACCTTCAAATTGTGGGCTAGATTTATACCTCCAAAACATTGAAACTTGATAGTGGATATTTCCCCCTATCCTGTAAAGATTTTAAAAACTAGATACAACCCAATAAAAGGTAACTAAATGTTGTTAATTCCCTTGATTGCAAGAATAAAAGTAGAGGAAGTGGAGGCAATGCATTGCATCTTGTGAATGATGTTGGCCCTAGCGAAACGAAAGCAGAATTCACTTAGAATTCTGCCTAAGTATGGAGAAGAGCTAAAGAAGAAGAGAAAGGAGCTGGGACAGAAGCAACAATGGGAAAGAAGAGAAGAAAGGAGTTGCGACAGAAGAAATGACAGGAAGGAAGAAGAAGGAATATGCATGACAGAAGAGGAAGCCACGGCAGTAGGAAAGAATGCGATAAGGGAATATGTGACGAAGTAACAATACCAGAAGGTGTGCAAGTGGCATAATGGCTAGAAAAATGACAGTAAGGGATAACGATTAGAAAGTGATAGGCCATAAAGATCGTGGGTATGAGTTCGAATAGAGCCAGTGGAAACCACACGTATGAAGTTATCTTTGTAAGTCAGGTCATTAGTGCCTACTATTAGGTGTTACTAGAATAGGAAAGACAGCATGTTGGATAAATATAGGAAGTCATATGAGAAAGTGACAGGTAAAGAGTCTGTAATGAGTCTGTAAAATATTGTATAAAAGAAGGGACCCAAGCTATATGCGGGTTAGCTTCTCTGCTGTTATATCTGTATTATTAGACTGTTAGTTTCTCTATATTTTGTTGTCTATTAGTGTTTGCTGAGTGCATATGAATTGAAGAATCTACAGCTAAGTGCATGAAAGTGTAGGGGAGGTTAAGTTTATCTAGGTTGTGTGTGAATCGTTAGTAGAGTTGAGTAGAGAGAGAGAAGAAGAGAAGATCAGAGAGCATGAGAGGAAGAAATATTCTGTAAAGATAGAGAAGAAGATCTAGAACAGAGTCTGCACCTTATTATGTAGACAAAAGGTGCATACATTTCTCATGCCAGATGAAGAGAACCTTTGTGGTTTTTTCTCGGATGGGGTTCCATGTTAGATTTTGTGTATATGCGTGAATGTTGAATGTGTTTGAGTTACATGTATAAATGTGCATTGAATGAATGCTTATAGATTTTTTTATGAATGAATAGATGTATATCAGTCACATTGTATCAGTTGAATATGGTAATGTTGCACAAAGATTTTTGTTATATTAGTTGCATAAGAGAAGTTGGTTTGTGGTCTAACTGTTCACATTAAGAATAAATAATGCACCCATAGGCTTAGTTGAGCACCTTGGTAAAGGACCAAGTTACCAAAAATCCCGCACCCAGCTACGAAAACTTGGTTCTGGTAGTCCCCATAGAAATATATCTCAGGTGAAATTGCATCTGTGTTATAGGTGTTGTCGGCTGAGTTATGTTTTGTCAGGCTGATATCTTAGGCTTTTTGGCGCTAAGAAGAAGGGACTAAACCTGGGTCAGGTTCCTCAAAGGAGGGATAAAATCCAACAAATGGTTTCGTTGCCAGGACATAATCATTTTGGTGAGGGATATTGATCCAAGTGGATCATCTCAAAGGCGATAGAATTTAAAGTCTTCAAAAAGGAAATAAATGCTTACAAAGTGAAAGAGCTCATCAACAGCTTTCCAATGACACTTGTTTCATGGAAAAAAGACCTCCAGATGCAGAAGATATTCAAGTTTGAAGTTTCATCAAAGATGGTTAAAGTGGTTAAAAAAATGGTGAAAATATATGATTTTGGGGCTATGGGAATCGAACCCAACCCTTGTGACAAGGTCACCATTACCCCATGTAAATCATGTTATAACACTATATTATAAACCATATGGTATAATATGGTAAAACCATACCATATAGAAACTTTAACACCACGTTGCCATATTAGATAATATGTACATGGCATATGTTAAGCATATAGCTTATCCAAACCAAAAAATGTGATATGTGGTTGGAGCCAAGCGAATGATGGAACGTGGTAATGACACATCATATAGTTTATCCAAACCAAAAATACGATATGTGGTAGCAAAACCTTATGTAACGGACAAAAAATATGATATGTGGTAACAAAAAATTATGCAACGGAGAGATCCATTGAATGTAACCCGCAACCTCCTCCTCTTCTTCCAAGTGTTCAAACCACTACACCAAGCCGATCATCCACGCTAAGGAAGGGGTCGAATTGCTTTTACGTTAGTGTTGGAACCACACTACCAAATCGGTGCATGGCCCCGTGGCCCGCGACCCCAAAACCACCATTTTGGCTTATAAAAAATCACGAATTTTCCATCCATAGGCATGCTCAGTGACAGAGGTTGCAAGTGCAGGCACAAACCCCGAGGTAAAAAAATTTGCAGATACAGGCACGCTTACCGAGGTGGTATTGCATGTATACGAAGGTGGTATTGCACGTAGATCGAGGCCATTTTTACTCCCTACATGCATCCTGAGGCAAGTCTACACGCATCCCAAGGAAGTTTCATAATGCATGCATTTCGAGGCCATACGGATCAAAGACAGTGTTGGAGGTTGTGCTAAAGGTGGCATCCTAAGGTCCAGTTCAGAACTATATCGAGTTTATAATCAAACGACTTAGTTTTTGTAAGGATTCCAAATCTAACTTCAGTTTTTGCATCCCGACATTCTGACGAAAAAGTGCTCACAGAACCTTTCAGCTATATCGGAGGATATCCATGTTTACACTTCAAAGTATCAGAATTTCATTCTGAAGCTGCTATTGAAGTCTGTTTCTGCGTATGAGTGACAAAACTCAGAGGTGTTTTCAAGAACACGCATTTTGTAACCAATTGAAGATTTTATCAATCGGCCTTCCCATTTGGAAGTGGCTCGGAGACGTAGCCAGAGGGTCTGGTGAACTCCGTTAGTAGTTCTTGTCCATTGATGGTTTTGCTTGCATTTTTATGTGTTGATGGATGCTATTTAGATATGCATTTTAAAGATTGTTTGTGAGTAATTAACATTTTAAACTTCACATGCAAATAATGGTTATAAAGATCCTTTTAAGTAAATTTCAAATCATATATGTTGTGGGAACCAACAAAACCTTAGATCCAAGATTGGGTGAATTTCAAAGCATTAGAATTTGCACCAGAAGAAAGCAAAGGATCTTGGTGGAACCCAACAGAGTGGCTGGGCTGGTACCTCTATACGAATGTCCACAAGATTTTATTTTTCAAGTTTCCCATTGTGTTGCATGAGTGGTTGTCTAAGTTGGCAACCCAACAAAGAAATTTCCAAGGAGGAGAGCCGAAGGACTAGAATCCTTAGTTGATTTAGCAACTAAAAAGAGTGAGCAACCCTATGTCGAGGGATGTATATTTTTGGATAGACAGTATCTTGTAGGGATACATTACTGAGTTTTTTGTTGACACAATAACCTTGCACAGTGAAGCAGAGTGGAAATTTTTTCAAGGACCACGCGGTAGATATTTGTCGTCTTTAAAGACGTGGATAAAAATGCTTGTCTGTGAAAAATGCATTCTACGAATGTGACAAGTGGAAGTTGTGTACAAAAAGGATGGGTATGTCGCTGCTGAACTCTATGAAAAATGACGCAACCTGAGTTGAGATGTTCCCTAGAGATAATGGAACTGAACTAGAGTCTGGTTTTTTAAGAAGCGGAAGAATATTTAGATCCAGAAAGAGAAGAAAGACTATGTTAGGAAGAGGGAGTTACAACATGGCCAAAGAAGAAGAATACTACGAGCTTGCATCGTACTTAGACGAAGGGTCCTACGACGAAGAAGAAGAATATCACCCAATATCTAAAGGAGACAAAGAATCAGAAGAGTCAACTAAAGCTCCAGATCCAGAACATTGGTACAACTCACCTACAACGCCTCCCACATCGCCAGAGGTAATATATAGAGACTTATCTCCAAGTGCATCTGTAAATACAAGTAGTACTAACGTTGTAAATAGTGGACAAGGGAATCCGGCTAGCCAAAATTTTGTTCCAATCGTACCGGCAATTAATACAATGGATGGGACTGACATTAAGTTACTGATATTCAATGGAAAAGGGTTGGAAGACCTAGAACAACATTGGTTTATTTGTGAAGTTGTGTGGACTGTGAGACAGATCCATGATGAGAATATCAAGAAAGCACAAATGATCACGACTATGTGAGGTTGTGCGCTTGACTAGTTCTTGAAATTTTCTATAGTGCCAGTAGGAGTTTCCTATAAAACACTCAACCAGATTTGAGTGGGAATGATAGATGAGTTTAGGAATCCAAATTTTGAATCGTGGTGCATTACTGAGATCAAAGAAATTAAGCAGCTACATACATAGCCTGTTTGGGACTTTGACCAGAGATTTAAAACATTAATGGCGAAAGTGAGCTTCCAAATGTCAGATGTACAACATATGGAGTGGTTCATTAACACTTTGTTTCTGTACATCTGAAACCCATTGATGCAATAGAATATTTTGTCGCAGATGAAGACTCTGGAGATAGTAATGAAGTTGAAATCCTCACTCATTGGAGAAAGCGACACATGAATGATGCAAATTCAGTCACAGCTAGCCAATCTTATGGTGCAGCTCCAGGACATTAAGAGAGGCAAGGAAGTTCAATAAGAACTATGGTGTACAAGATGTAGAATAGACAGACACCATAAATACAATTACTCGACACTGATGAATTATGTCGCAGTAGAAGCGCCAAACCCAATAAACACACAAGGGATACCTTGGTGTAGGATATGTCAGACTAGGGGCCACAAGTCCGAAGAATTTTTGTATTTATAGAAGATTGTAAGTAAACGAGCTAGTCTGTATTGTAAATTTTGTAAATCAATAGGACATGATGAAAAATACTGCAGATCACTCTAACTGCTGCAAGAAAAGATGGTGGATACCTACTTGATGAAAAATGATGAGCAAATGCACGTTGAACAAGTGCAGCCTTAGTATCATCCTGCTCAATATCCACCACCGCAATATCAACAACCTCAATATCCTTAACCACAATACCAATAGAACCAGTATCCACCATAGCAACAATACCCTCAGCAAAGGAGGAATGGAAATTTTTGAGGTCAAGGACAACAACAAGGAGGAGGAGGATTTTATCGAGGAAGAGGCCAAGCCGTATGTTATAACTGTGGGAAGCTAGGACACTTTTCCCAATATTTCCAAAGTCCTACGAAAACATGTACATATTGTAAATAATTTGATCACATTTTTGAACAATGTTTGCAATTAATTACGAAATGACATGCTCAAACTGTCGTGAATTCCAAGCCTATGCAGAATCAAAATATGAACCCCAACCAACACATTGAGATGATTTATGTCAAGCCAAGAGAACCTAACATCATTTTTGTTACAAGAGGAGGTGCTACAACAGGGGCATACCAGAATACACAGCATCGACAACCACAGGTGCGAACTGTGGCACAAAAAAAATCCCCACGAGATGTCCAAATTGAGAATGAAGTCTTCTTGGACGTGCGACCATAGTTTTTTGATGCTAATCAACCATTGACATCTGGACAAGTAAATACCACTCCCAAATAATTTGAACAGTTACTCAGGAACTAGCCAATGAAAAAGGTTAGTAAGTGTTATCTCCTCAAATAAATTGAACAATTTATTTTATGTAGTGATAGGAAGTCTTTAAGAAAAACCATTTTTTAAAATTGTTTAGGCTCATTTTTTAGAGCTTTTGGGATGTAATAAAGTTTGAAAAAACATTGGAATTTGTTTTTTCTTCAAGAAAACCAAAACTTAGGTTTCAGTGGCTTAGGAGAACATTTTTAGTGTTCATTAGCCACCGAAAAGACTACTTTTCTGCAGCTTAAACATGAATTTTGGGGCTATTTTAGCCACTGAAACCATAGGAAATTTGAAATGGTCATCACATCTTCCATAGGCAGGAAACATCAGAATGGAAGCAAAATCATTGTCCATTAGCTGCCGAAAATACAAGAGAAGTGGTTGATTATAGTTTGGTAAGAGGTGTTTAAGATATTATTATCAGTTGATGTGATTTATCCAATCCTAAACCCTCTTTACCCTACACCTATCCCATATTTGTGATCTAATTACTAAGAGTAGTGTAATTCTAGTTCATATGATCATGTTCCTTGCACTTTCTAGTTTACGGGTCTCATCAGCTAAACTATTCCTTTTTTCAAATCTCAATTGCTAACTATATCCCTCAAAATCAGGACATTCCCATGATTCATTCCTCATTCCTATTGTTTGTTCTCGCTGAGCCAAATTTCCCTAATCCCGCATTGTGTTACCTTCCCCAAAGTTTGAATTTTCAAATCGCAGGTGCAAAGAAACAACTCAGCAAATGATGAGAGGAGGACCTACCCTTAGGAAAGAGCTTGATAATATCAGTTACCTTGAATCACACCCTGAGGTGTGTCAAATTTTCAAAGACGCTGGTTGTTATAGGTTCTGTGAAAAGATCCAAGGGTCTCATCAGCAAATAGTAGAAGCATTTGCTCTCACATTTGATGGTAGAAAGGTAGTAATTGGCAAGGAAGAATTCCAGGTAGATGAAGCACTTATAACTGAAGTGACAGAGCTTCCAAGGACTAGAGAAAATTGGTTCAAGACTACTGTTACAAAGGATGTTGAATTCAGATCCTATCTGAAACCAAAGCACAAAAGTCTTGTTTGGAAGAAGGATATCCCTATGTCCTATCTTGAAAAGAAATGGCATCATCTATTGAAGTCAATTCTTGTCTACATAACCTGTGAGGGTAGATACAATAGGGTGATGATCTATCATTTTAAAATGATGAACCACTTCACTGGCATGAACCCCTTGAATCTGACTTTTTATCTTTACAAAAGCTTGACTAAGATGGATCATCAATTCAGAGCCAAGCCAACCAAAATCACATGTAGATTATCTCATCATGGCTTGATCAAGCTCATAGTTTTTGAGCTGCTACAAAAGAGGAACATTGCCTGGGCATACTTCCTATTCTGGAATGAATTCAAAACAGAGCTACAGCCAAAGGATAAAAAGAGGTCTTGTTCAAAGAATTATTCCAATCCCAGAAGTGGAAAAAGGAAGAGGAGAGCCATATCTCCAATTGCAGTTGATCACTCTTCCCCATCTCCTAAAATTAAGAAGGATAAAAAGAAGCTAGATTTCAGTAAGAAGACAGAGAAAGAAGAAGCTTCTTCATAAGGCAAGAATGTCCTCAACCTGCCATACACTAATTTTGACGATGAAGAAGAGAAAGGAGCTGACCTAGCAGATCAAGTTGCAGCAGGGTATGAGGATATTCCCTCGCCTACACTAAAGGATGATCAAAGTCAACAAGTTACATAAGCTTCATCTAGCAAGCCAAAGCAATCCAGATCCCAGAAGATCAACCAGTTTCTAAGACAGGTATATGAATTAGAAGTTCTTGAAATGGAAATTAAAAGAAGCAATAAACAGAAAAGTCAGGCTGATAAAATTGCAGACAAAACATTCAAACCCTCAGTCTCAAGCACATCTCGAACTGGAAATCCTATCAGATGTAGCCATGCATCTTGATGATCTAGAGGCAGTCGTTGACTCTACTTCCATTCCAGACCCTGTTCAAGTTACAGAGACACCAGAAGAACAGCCTTGAAGCTTTAAAACATTAAGGTAAATCAGGATTGTTGCAATTTTGATTAATTTTAAAAAACAGGCTTTTCGGTGGCTTAGGTGAACATTTCCACTATTCATTAGCCACCTAAAGTAGAGCTTTCAGTAGCTAACAAGGTCGAATTTTGCCTCTACTAGCCACCGAACGTAAAAACATGGCAGAGATATCTTATTTTTGCACAGATCCAAGATTTCTTCCCTCATATGCCTCGAGGGTGGTTTCTAAGGATAAATAAACGTTAAAGGCACCAATATTAAGGTTCTGTTACAGTTGTTTTTTCCAGCAAGGTGAAGGTGATAAGGCTTCTTGCCTATTTTTGGTCAAAGGTGATTTGTCTGCCAACTGGCAATTTCGGATTCTCCATCAATCTTCTTTGCAGCTGTCAAATATTTTGAAGACTAGGAAGACCATTTGAGATAGGGAGATTGACCTTCAAAATAAGATCTTTTCCTATTCTCTTGTAATTTGTTTTGACTGTCTATTTTTAGCAAATCAGATCCAGTTTCCTAGGATCTGAAACTTTTTTGTAAAGGCTATAAAGCCTAAGACTTCAGAAGAACAAATTGTTTGATTTTGAGTTCTAAACTATACTGTTGTTGTGATAAAGACACTTTCTATAATATATTCAGTCTACAAGCTTTTTTCATTGTTATTTGTCAGATCTTCTTTTACATTTATGTTCTATGCTTATGAGTGTAATTATGTTCTTTATCTATGTTTACATAATCCATTGGTGACTATCATCTTACCATCTAATTAGTGAGCAAAGGATCATAAGTAATCATACTAGTTTTATTGGCCCATCATAAATATATGGTTTTGTGTATGTGTTCTGGTTAATAAAGTCAGTTTCTTCATCCATATTTATACATTACCTATCTCACAGTAGCTTTTGAAGGCCTTGTTTTGTTTGAGTGTACTTAAGACTTTCTTGAGTATACCATTTAGTGAGTTAGATATTCATTTTGATCCAATATTACCCATCATTGAGAAAATAGTTAAGTTACCGGGCATCTTCGAGCTGCAACCTAGAAGAGTTTCCTGAAGTGATAACATTTTGGCGTTGTTGCCAAGGATAAGAAATTGAAGCTCAGATTCCTTGGGAAATGACATAGATCCAACTTTGATCATAGACAAAGTGTGGACATTATCTTGGTTGTAATCATCTATCTCATGAATCCATTGGAACAAAGTGGCTTCCAGAAGACCTAATACCGGATCAAATCCTCAAAGGCCACCAATGACACCTGTTTCATATCCTGAACAGATTATAAGGAGAGGAAGAGCTTCGCAAAGACAAACTTCCAAATCTGCAAGGACAATCACATCAGGTACTTCTAGAGGTACTTCTTCTGTTGTATCAAATAGACCTCCCTTTAAATATTCTTCTACTGAAGCATCTAGTTCTCAGAAAATTATAAGTAAATCAGAAAATTTGAAAGGTGAGGAATCTTCAACTACTTCTGCTATTGTAGATCCAATTTCTGAACATATTGTCCAATCTGATTTAGAAAAAGAAGTTCTAGATCCTGTCAAAGAAGAGGATTGTTCCTCTTCCCTGAATTCCTTACAAACTGAGCCTGGAGAAAACTATTCTTATATTCATACCAATTTTCCTGCTATTGAATATATCTTGCAAGATCTTTTAGATCAAGGTGAATAAAATTTGGCCTTATTACTCGAAGAATTCTATAAGGCTTCCTATTTTCCCTATCATCCAACAAATCTTCTCACCTCAATTCCTTTTGGGGTAAGCCTGCCACCTTTATCACCACTTATACCTACTTAGCTACCACCCACACCAATATCATCTTCTTCTGATCCTTCCATACCCACATCCACTATGGCTTCCCCTTTAACTAAGATGGAAAAGATCCTCATTGCGAGATATGCCCCTCTGAATTTTCCTAATCCCCTTTCTGCTATGCCTACTGGAGATTACCAAAAATATATGCCTAAGTTTACTGGAGAGGGAGACTTTATAACTGAAGATAATTTAGAGGCATTCTATAGTTATGCTGAGAATATCAATATTGAGCAAGAGGATGTGTGGACTAGGGTTTTTGTGCAAAGTTTGGATGGTCAGGTTAGGAGATGGTTCAAAGAATTTCCTGCTCGATCAATAGATGACATTGAAGCTCTAGATGACATTTTTTTAAGCATTGGAGAGAAAGAAGAGACCACCTTTACTATATCATAGAATTTAGTAATTTGAAGAGAGAAAATGGTGAGTCTGTTTCAAATTTCACAAAGAGATTTAACAAAATGTTTAGCAAGATCCCTGCTGAGATAAAACCTCCAGAGACTTCAGCCAAAATCACTTATGCAAATGCTTTTGAGTCTGAGTTTTGTCTTCTTCATAGAGAAAGAAGAATTGCTTCTTTATCACTCATGCAAGATGTTGCTCTTGAAGTTGAGTCCAATATTGTTGCATCTCATAAACTTAAGGGAAAAGTGGACAGGAAGAATCAATATTTGGATCCTTCTTCTTCATTAGAAACAAAAATGGAAAAAATGGCCAAGATGTTAGACAACTTAACATCTGAAATGTCTAAACTGAAAGTTCAAGTTCAACAACCTACAAGAGGAAAAGGGCCAAATGACTTTTCTCCCATAAACCCTAATACTTTCCCTTATAGAAGAAATAACCCACAGGCTCAAATCCTCCAAAGGGATAGAAATCCAGCTGAAGAACAAAGAATTAGAGCTCCTTTCCAAAATGTTGTGTTGGAAGAAGAACAAGAGCTTATTCAAGGAGAAGAAGAAGACAATATCAATTGCATGGAAGATGAATTTGATCCCTCTTTCTTGACACAATCAAATTATGAGGAAGCCCTAATGAATGAGCATATCACTGAAGAATCCTTGTATTAGGCAAATGATCAAGGAGGTTACAATTTGAGGTACAAGCCCGCTGCTCAAAAACCTTTGATTGTTGCTCCCGGAAAGAACAATCATGTCCCTAGAAAACAGTCTGCTCCTGCTGCAAAAAATATTATTGCTCCTTCAAAACAACAGCAAAGGCCATTGCAACCTTCAGTCCATGATAAAATTCAGCTTAAAGATCCATCACAAGAGGTAAGAACTTCTAATAATTGTCTTACTCTTTCAATCTTGAATCAAAAATTCAGAAACTAAAAAATCCCTTTTCCATTGATAGAGCTTATGAAGAATGATTCCTTCAAGTCATCTATACTGAAATCTCTTCAACCAAAGACACCCATAGATGATGACTTTGTAAATTTTCAAGATGATAAACCCATAGTAACCCTAGGTCCTATGGTTGAAGAACTGGATGAGTCTTGTCCACCCTTCTATATATCCCTGAACATCCATGACAAGATCCTTCACAATTGTTTGCTAGACTCAGGAGCATCCCACAATCTTATACCAAAAGCAATGATGGATGAGCTTGGGCTCAACATCACAAAACCTTACCATGATCTTTTCTCTTTCGACTCTAGGAAATTCAAATGCCTAGGCCTCATAAAAGACCTTGTCATAAACCTCTCCCAGCTGCCTACAAAAATCATAGTGATGGATGTAGTAGTTTCTGATATCCCACCCAAGTTTGGCCTCCTCTTGTCCCATTGATGGAGTAAAAGGATAGGTGGCACCCTACATATGGATCTTGCTTATGCTACAATCCTGATGTTTGGAGGTGAAACCAAAAGATTCTATAGAGAAAATCAGCTTGCCTACATCATCAGTAATGAAAATAATTCTATAAATCATCCCATCTATGCAGTGGACACAGACTTTTGGGCATGTATTCTACAAATAGATGATTCACATCCAGCACCGTTGCATCTCACAAAGCCTACTTATCAGCAACCTGAAGAAGTAACCACTTCTATTTGGAGCATGTTTTTTTATGGTGCCAGTACTCAAGCCTCAGCAGGTACAGGTGTATTTTTTATCTCCCCTTCGAAGGAGACAATGCATTTGTCTTATAAACTAGATTTAAATACTACCAACAATATAGAAGAGTATGAGGCTTTGTTGTTGGGAGTAAAGGCTAATAAAGAGATGGGAATCATGTGTCTGAAGATATTTGGAGATACAGATCTCGTCATACAACAAGTGAACAACACTTTCCAAGAAAAGAATGTCAGGCGAAAGGAATACAGAGATGAGATATGGAAACTTAGAGACTCTTTCATGATTTTTGACATTTCTTATATACCTAGAGCCATGAACCATCTAGCTGATTCCCTTGCTATATCTGCCAGTTTGTTCATTCCTGCCATGCCTCCTAAATTGAACTATGAAATCCAATTCAAATACAGGCCATCCCTACCTGACAATGTTAAATACTGGAAAGTATTTGAGGATGATGATGAACTTAGTAGATTTATCTAGGCCATTGATGAATTTTCTGATATGCATATTGACCATGAAAATATAAATGTAGAGGAATCCTAGAAGTCTAAATTGAAGGGGAAAATGGGTCAACACAATATTGTTCAGTTGCCAAGCAATCATATAACTCGGGATCTAGTACCTCTTGAGAAGCTTTTTTACCATAATGATGTCCCCTTCAAACCTGTGAAAAGGAAGAAAGACCCTGCTATCCATGAGCACAATATAGGTATCCAAAGTCATCCTATATTCATAAGTTTGTCTACTGAGTTGACTGTTGATTAGAGGTCAGAATATTGCAGTCTTATGAAAGAATTTGCTGATATATTTGCTTGGGAATATAGTGATCTGAAAACATATGATACAGATATCATTCAACATAAAATTCCCCTGGAAAAGGACACCATCCCTTTCAAACAGAAGTTAAGGCCTATCATTCCTCTCTTATTGCCTGTGATTGAGAAAGAAATAAAAAAGCTCCTTGATGCTAAAATCATAATCCCACTGAGGTATTCTAAATGGACTTCAAATTTAGTAATAGTGAGGAAGAAAAATGGTGAGATCAGGTTATGTGTCGATTTTAGAAACCTAAATAAATTCTCCAAGAAAGACAACTACCTCCTACCCAAAATGGAACATCTGTTGTAAAGAGTTTCGGGAGCTAGTGTCATGTCATTTCAAGATGGCTTCTCAGGCTACAACCAAGTTTCTGTCCACCCTAATGATTAAGATAAAACCACTTTTACCACTCCTTGGGGTACCTTCATGTATGCCAAGATGCCATTTGGGCTGATGAATGTTGGGGCCAATTTTCAGAGGGCCGTGGACATAGCCTTTGTGGGGTCAAAGGACAAGTTTGTTCTCATATATCTTGATGACATCACTGTATACTCAAACATTTATGAAGAACATTTGCAGCACTTAAAAAAGGTTTTTCTAAAATGTAGACAGTTTTGGATATCTCTTAATCCAAAAAAGTCTCAATTTCTCTTAGGGAGGGAAAACTCCTCGGCCACATAGTTTCAGCACAGGGTGTGAAGATTGATCCAGTTCAGGTTGAAGCAATTTAAAAATTATCCATACCAAGGTCAAAAAGGAATATTCAATCATTCCTTGGTACGATCAATTTTTTCAGGAGGTTTATTCCTAATTTTTCTGAGTTAGTGAAATACATAACTTCCATGTTGAGGAAGGAATCTAAAATTAAATGGACAGAAAATGCAAGAAAATATTTTGAAGCCATCAAGTAGGCTATCATGGAATCTCATACTTTAATTAGTCTAGATCACACCAAGGGATTCTATATTTTCTCTTTTGCTTCCTATGATATAGTGGCAGTAGTCTTGTTGCAGAAAGATGATGAAGGTCTTGATCACCCAATCGCTTTGTTCAGCAAAACATTGAGGGATGTTGAACTAAAGTATGATCCTATATAAAAACAAGCTTATGCTCTTATTAAGTCATTGAAAGCTTTCAGAATTTATATTTTACATGTAAACGTCATTGCCTATGTCCCTTCAGCTTCTGTGAAGGACGTTTTAACCCAGCCTGACATTGATGGCAAGAGAGCCAAATGGATGGCAAAGCTGATTGAATTTGATATAGAAGTAAAGCCCACCAAGCTAGTAAAAGGACAAGGCCTAGCTAAGCTCATGACTAGAGAAAATTGTGATCTACTAGGCATGAATTTCATTGGGATAATTTTAGCAAGCTTGCAGACAGAGGTAGAAACAGAAGAGGAGTATGACAGTCAACAAGTGTCTGAGAATTTGTCTTCATGTGAGTGGTATTCAAGTATTATTCATTTTTTACAAAATTTAGAAGTTCCTCCTGAACTTAGCATGACTCCAGCACGGGATCTTAAGCTTAGATCTATTAAATTTTGCATAATTAACAATCTGTTGTATTGGAAAGATCCTTCTGGTATTTTTCTCAGATGTTTAGATAAAGAAGAGTCAGTTCAATTCATGCATCAGTTCCATTCATGCATCAGTTCCATTCAAGCATATGTGAAGGCCATCATTACTGGAAAACTACAGCTCACAAGATTCTAAGGGCTGGGTACTATTGGCCTGTTATTTTCTCTGATGTGTGTACCTTTGTGAAATATTGTGACAAATTCCAAATATTCATAGGAAAGTAGCAGCTCAAATATTTTCCCCTTAGACCTATTGTAGTGAATGGTCCTTTCCAGCAGTGGGGTCTTGATTTCATAGGTGAGATTAATCCTTCATCCAGTCGTTAGCACAGGTGGATTCTAGTAGCCACTGATTATTTTACCAAATGGATAGAGGCAATTCCCACAAGGAATTCCACTCATCAAGTCATCATGAAATTTCTATACGAAAACATCTTTATCATATTTGGCTGCCCAGAAAGACTAGTGAGGGATAATGCACCAGCTTTTAAAGCCGATGCATTGGTTGACATGTGTGAGTCAATGGGAATGAAATTGGTGCATTCTACTTCCTATTACCCTCAAGGCAATGGCCTTGCTAAGTCATCCAATAAGAGCCTAGTTAGAATCATCAAAAATCTATTGGAAAAAAATCAGAAAAATCAGAAGGGCTAGGATTCTAAACTAAAGTTTGCTCTTTGGGCTAACAGAGTGACCGACAAAAAATATTTAGGGACTTCTCCTTTTAAATTGGTTAATGGTATTGATGCCATTTTCCCCATTCAGTTATTTCTACCGGTAGCTAAGTTCTTTCAGGAGGAATAGGATGAACCAAATGGCATGGTAAGAAGAATGCTTGACTTGGTTGAGTTGCAACAAGTTAGAGAACAATTGGTGGAGAAGTCAGAAGCTCACCAAAAGAAGATAAAAAATACTTTTGACAAGAAATCTAAGGTGGAAAATTTTCAGGTTGGAGACTGGGTTCTGAAATGGGATGCTGTCAGGCAAGACAAGGGCAAACACGGTAAATTTGATTCTCTATGGACAGGTCCTTTTGTGATAACTCAAGTGCAACATAATAACACTTTCAAACTGCAAAGTCTGGAAGGTGAAGAAATGTTTAGTGGCACAGTCAATGGGCGATTTATTAAACTCTATTTTATCTAAGGCTTCAAAGCTTTGTCATTGTAAATATCATTCTTGTCTTTTGTTTTTTTCAAAATAACTCCATGCCCAATGGAACACTAGAAGATAGGTTTGATTTTTATTTTATAGGAAAAGCATTTCATCTATGGTTCTTGGAACTTCACAGGGAGGATTCCATCCCCGAGTAGGAGCCAGATCTTATCTCCTCAAATAAATTGAACAATTAATTTTATGTAGTGATAGGAAGTCTTTAAGAAAAACCATTTTTTTTAATTGTTTAGGCTCATTTTTTAGAGCTTTTGGGATGTAATAAAGTTTGAAAAAACATTGGAATTTGTTTTTTCTTCAAGAAAATCAAAGCTTAGGTTTCAGTGGCTTAGGCAAACATTTTTAATGTTCATTAGCCACCGAAAAGCCTAATTTTCTGCAGCTTAAACATGAAGTTTGGGGCTATTTTAGCCACCAAAACCATAGGAAATTTGAAACAATCATCACGTCTTACATAGGTAGGAACCGTCAAAATGGAAGTGAAATCATTGCCCATTAGCCACCGAAAATAAAAAAGAAGTGGTTGATTATAGTTTGGTAAGAGGTGTTTAAGATATTATTATCAGTTGATGTGATTTATCCAATCCCAAACCCTCTTTACCCTACACATGTCCCATATCTATGATCTAATTACTACGAGTATTTTAATTCCAGTTCATATGATCACATTCCTTGCACTTTCTAGTTTGCGGGTCTCATCAGCTAAACCATTACTTTTTTCAAATCTCAATTGCTAATTATATCCCTCAAAATCAAGACATTCCCTTGATTCATTCCTCATTCCTAGTGTTTGTTCTTGCTGAGCCAAATTTCCCTAATCCAGCATTGTGTGACCTTCCACAAAGTTTGAATTTTCAAATCGCAAGTGCAGAGAAACAACTCATCAAATGAAGAGAGGAGGGCATGCCCTTAGGAAAGAGATTGATGGTATCAATTACCTTGAATCACACCCTGAGGTGTGTCAAATTTTTAAAGATGCAAGTTGTTATAGGTTCTGTGAAAAGATCCAAGGGTCTCATCAGCAAATAGCAAAAGCATTTGCTCTCACATTTGATGGCAGAAAGGCAGTAATTGGCAAGGAAGAATTCCAAGTAGATGAAGCTCTTATAGCTGAAGTGACAGAGCTTCCAAGGGCTAGAGAAAATTGGTTCAAGACTATTGTTACAAAGGATGTTATGTTGAATTCAGATCCTATCTGAAACCAGAGCACAAAATTCTTGTATGGAAGAAGGATATCCCTATGTCCTATCTTGAGGAGAAAAGGCAACATCTATTGAAGTCAATTCTTGTCTACATAACCTGTGAGGGTAGATACAATAGGGTGATGATCTATCATTTTAAAATGATGAACCACTTCGCTGGCAGGAACCCCTTGAATCTTCCTTTTTATCTTTACAAAAGCTTGACTAAGATGGATCATCAAGTCAGAGCCAAGCCAACCAAAATCGCAGGTAGATTATCTCATCATGGCTTGATCAAGCTCATAGTTTCTGAGCTACTGTGAAAGAGGAACATTGACTAGGCATACTTCCTGTTCTGGAATGAATTCGAAATAGAGCTACAACCAGAGGATAAAAAGAGGTCTTGTTCAAAGAAGTCTTCCAATCCCAGAAGTGGAAAAAGGAAGAGGAGAGCCATATCTCCAATTGTAGTTGATCACTCTTCCCCATATCCTAAAACTAATAGGGCTAAAAAGAAGCTAGATTTCAGTAAGAAAATAGAGAAAAAAGAAGCTTCTTCACAAGGCAAGAATGTCCTCAGCCTGCCATACACTGATTCTGAGGACGAAGAAGAGCAAGGAGCTGACCTAGTAGATCAAGTTACAGCAAGGTATGAGGATATTCCCTCACCTACACTAAAGGATGATCAAAGTCAACAAGTTGCAAAAGCTTCATCTAGCAAGCCAAAGCAATCCAGATCCTAGAATATCAACCAGTTGCTAAGACAGGTATATGAATTAGAAGCTCTTGAAAGGGAAATCAAAAGAAGCAATAAAATGTTAACTGAAAGAAATACTAAATTATATGACTCTCTTCAAGAACTAAAAAAGAAGTATACTAAACTTGGAGAAAGAAATCTAATGTTGATGAAACACAACACCAAGCTCTACAGAAAAGTCAGGCTGATAAAATTGCAAACAAAAAATTCAAACCCTCAGTCTCAAGAACATCTTGATCTAGAAACCCTAGCAGATGTAGCCATGAATATTGATGATCTAGAGGTATCCGTTGACTCTACTGGCATTCCAGAACCTGTTCAAGCTACAGAGATTCCAGAAGAACAACCTTGAAGCTTTAAAACATTAAGGTAAATCGGGATTGTTGCAGTTTTGATTAATTTAAAAAAACAGGCTTTTCGGTGGCTTAGGTGAACATTTCAACTGTTCATTAGCCACCTAAAGTAGAGTTTTCGGTAGCTAACAAGGTCGAATTTTTCCTCTACTAGCCACCGAAAGAACAGAAATGACAGAGAGATCTTATTTTTGCACAGATCCAATATTTCTTCACTCAGGTGCCTCGAGGGTGGTTTCTAAGGATAAATAAATGTTAAAGGCATCAATATTAAGGTTTTGTTACAGTTTTGTTTTCCAGAAAGGTGAAGGTGATAAGGCTTCTTGCCTATTTTTGGTCAAAGGTGACTTGTCTGCCAAATGGAAATTTTGAATTCTCCATCAGTCTCCTTTGTAGCTGTCAAATATTTTGAAGACCAGGAAGATCATTTGAGATAGGGAGATTGACCTTCAAAATAGGATCTTTTCCTATTCTCTTGTAATTTGTTTTGACTGTCTATTTTTAGAAAATCAGATCCAGTTTCTTAGGATCTGAAACTATTTTGTAAAGGCTATAAAGCCTAAGACTTCAGAAGAACAAAGTGTTCAACTTTGAGTTCTAAACTATACTACTTTTGTGATAAAGACACTTTCTATAATATATTCAGTCTGCATGCTTCTTTCATTGTTATTTGTCAGATCTTCTTTTACATTTATGTTCGACGCTTATGAGTGTAATTCTGTTCTTTATATATGTTTACATAATCCATTGGTGACTATCATATTACCATTTGATTAGTGAGCAAAGGATCATAAGTAATCATACTAGTTTTATTGGCCCATCATATATATATGGTTGTGTGTATGTGTTCTGGTTAATAAAGTCAGTTTCTTCATCCATATTTATACATTACCTATCTAACAGTAGCTTTTGAAGGCCTTATTTTTTCTGAGTGTACTTAAGGTTGTCTTGAGTATACCATTCATTGAGTTAGATGTTCATTTTGATCCAATATTACCCATCATTGAGAAAATAGTTAAGTTACTAGGCATCTTCAAGCTGCAACCTAGAAGAATTTCCTGGAGTGATAACAGTAAGCTTAAAGAATATTTCAAAATTATTTTACAGATAATCCATGATAAATATGCTGCTGCAAAATTGACAACACTGATAGAAACTCCATATTACATGTGACCTGCAAAAGAGAGTTAACCATATCGGGAAGAGACTAAAAATAGGGTTAGAACTGTGAATGATTGCACAGATAGGAGATTATGATATGGACTATATCATATTATATCTGGGCTTAGATGTTAACATATTGATAAGACATACATGGGAGAGCATGACTAATCCATGACTGGATTGGTCTCCCATTTAGCTAAGACTTGCAAACCAGTCGAACGTTCTACCGATTGTTAGACTAACTCAAGTGCCTATAGAAGTCGAAGGCATAAGGACATATGCAGAATTCGAAGTAATCGACATTTCTGATGACACAAATCCATACCCTGCACTTTTGGGAATCGATTGGGAGATAGACAACTAGAACATTATTAATTTTAAGAAAAGAATCTTATCATTTGAATATTTTGAACTAAGGGTGGTCTCCCTAATTGATCCGCTTGAAGGGAAGATATATGTCAATCCAGTTAATAGTGAAGACCAAAAAAATTACCTGGATCAATTGTATAATATCATGTATTCAAGAGAAGATTATATAAATAAAACAACTAATGGAAATTTGAGTTGGCGGAGTGTAATCTCTTGCACATCTGATTCAGGAGATGCTTTGGAAAATTGGCAAAATCGGATGCATGAAGTCTCCATGAGAATATGCGCAAGATTCACAAGATATGTCCGACGGGTAGGAGCCAAGGAAAGCGAGCTGACTAAATATGAAGGATTAGCCAATTTTAAATATTTTCTATTGGATTTTGAAGAAAAAATTACAAAATCATAGCAATTTCCCGCCTTGGACTTTGTGCTGAAAGTTACGCCTGCTAGATGGTGGGGTACACATAAAAAAACTATGTTTGAATGGCCACATTGTAAAATATTACTAGAGATTAGATTTGGGGAAGAGATTAGTTATTGTGATCAGAAGTATACAGGACTGACAAATCTTGTTGAGCATATTGAGCATTGTCGCATGACATGGCAGGAATAACCGCGACAAGAGTGGGTTCATCGATTCATCCACACATTGGAAATGGTACCAAGGAATTGGTATACGTTAGTGGAGCTATGAAGAGAAATTTTTGAATGGGAAGAGTTATCCCCAAGCTTCACGCATACATTTTATCTCACAAAGTGAACACCCGACAATTGATTTTGCGCTGCAGATAATGAGGAAAAGATATTTTAATAAATCCAAATCGCAGCCACGAATCTCCATCAATGTAGCATGACGGTCCACCACTAGATGGAATGTTACAATATTACAGGAGAACCAGATGATGATGATTCGCTTGAGATAAACATACCTGAGTTGGCAGGTATGCATGTAGTGGAAGGAATTGGCATTTCTACTAACCAATTCCTCGGTCCACTTAAGATCAAGAAAGTAAAATTTAGCTTGTCTGAAAATGGGAATTGAATAAAACCTTATTTTGATAATTGCAACTTGGTTGCATAGAAAGAAAAGAGAGAGAGAGAAAATATAAGAGAAAAGAGAGAAAAGAAAGAAAAGAAAAGAAAGAGAAAAAAAAGAGGATGAACAAAAAAGGTATGATCACAGACTGCTAGTCTTCCACAAACAGAAGTAAGGATTTGCAGACTTGGCATCTTCATAAGATCAAAATTATGACTGAAGACAATTGGTCTGTTGTAAGATAGGAACCTTATTGCAAAGGAAATGCAAGTCGCAACGAGTGCGACAATAAAATTAAGGAGTTGGAAAAGAAAGGGAATCTACCACATGAAAGCACATTGGTGCAAGAATGAAGAAACTTGTTGACATGATGGTTGTCAGTCATTAATATGCAGATACCGAGAGAATATGATATTCACTTCAATCATAAGTATAATGTCGTCATGGAAAAAAGGGATAGTGTAGTTGGCAACATCCACATGATAACTCGGAGAGGTGACCCACGTGATGGATTGTGTTTTCATTATCCAACTAGATGAATACACATGTGAATATTTGACATACTTAACACCTATACAATTCTTCTACCTTCCCTTTCTTTCAAATTAAGTCTCATATAATGCAACAACGAGTTGCTTCCTAGAACACCTAGAGCTAAAGTAAACTTGCTAGAGAAGTATGGTGACTGTGAGCTTTAGCGCCAGTGCCCTCAAGGGCTCCGTGATTGAAGTTATGATACCTGTTATGGTTGAGGAAAATGATGTCAAATATGTTCCACCGCAAGCATGGAGGCGATTGGAAATTGAGCTAATTACAGTCCTCTTTGCACTAACGATATGAACCATCTTACCAGGGTTGGAAATAAGGAAGCTTCTTGGTTCCCGCAAGAGTAACATTGTCTCAGCATTGCTGAGAAAGAATGAAGAAGCAACGACTAGAATTCAAGGTCGAAAGGATATCCCACTAAATCCGCCGGATAAAATCGTGGAACTAGTCGCCGAAGTGCATAGTATCCATTGCTAGAACCTATTGGTCCAAACTAGTGTTTGGATAGCGGAAAACAAAAACAAAGTCCACTGTCATCACCATCATCTCCGCAAAAGGATAAAAACATACGGGTGATGACGCTTTCAAGAAAAATATGAACTGGAATATTCCAGTAAGGAAAGGTAAGATTTCGATGAGATGGAAGACTTTACCAGTAGTAGGGAAAAGCAAATATCTACGCACTCAGTTTCCTTGTTGACTGCTATGATCTCTAAGGTTTATACCGATGTTTCATACTCAGTTAGGGATGATAAAGAGGAATATTCTAAAGAAGTAAAGGAAAAATCTAGGAGGAGTTGGCAGCTGAAGCTAGAAATGTAGACAAGGAGAATCGCTTATGTTGATAAGATTCCCATATCATTTGTCCTACTGCTATGAAACAGTAACTTTATTCGATAGAAGAAAGAACCATGGTAGTAGCAGAAGCTTGAAATAACATGCACAAAAGAATGTACATTAGAAGGTGCGTGAAGCAACGACATCAGTAGAGAAGTTAATGTCGAAACATGCCAGTTCCGACCTTGTGGAACAACTACAGAAGACAGAGGAAGAAGTACGGATGGAACCAGAGAGAGTGGTAAAAATCTTGGAATATTTTCATAGTAAAGTTGACACAAGGAAAGAAATGGAGGAATAGATTCAAGTGGCTCGGGACGAGCCACATGTGAGTGTTGGGGGCCTATTGGGCCTGGGTAAAGGAAAGCATAATTCACTTAGAATTCTACCTAAGTATGGAGAAGATCCAATTGAATAAGAGAAAGGAGCCGCGACAGAAGTAGTGACAGGAAAGAAGAGGATAAAGGAGCTACAAAAAAAGAAGGGAAAGGAAGGAAGAAGAAGAAATATGTGCGATAGAAGAGGAATCCACGACAAAAGGAAGGAATGAAACAAGGGAAGATGCGATAGAATAACAGTACCAAAAGGCATGCAAGTGGCATAATGGCTGGAAAATGACAATAAGGCATAATGGTTAGAAGTGACAGACCATAATTATTGTGGGTACGAGTTTGGCTAGAGCTGGAAAAAACCACACGTATGAAGGTAGCTTTGTAAGTTAGGTCATTAGTGCCTATTGTTAGGTGTTACAAAAGGCATCCTGTTGGCTAAATATAGGAAGTGACCTAAGAAACAGATAGGTGAATAGTCTATAATGAGTCTGTAAAAGAATTTATAAAATAAGGAACCTAAGTTGTATGTGGGATATATTCTCTGTTGTTAGCTCTGTATTGTTAGAGTATTAGTTTCTCTGTATTTTTTTGCATGTTAGTGTTTTTCGAGTGCATATGAGTTGAGCAATCTACAGCTAAGTGCGTAGAAGTGTAGGAGAGGTTGAGTCGATCCATACTGTGTGTGGATCGTCCATAGAGTTGAGTAGAGAGAGAGCAGAAGAGAATATCAGAGAGCATGAGAGGAATAAAGAGTATGTAAAGATAGAGAAGAATATCTATAACAGAGTCTGCACTTAGTGTACAGACAAAAGGTGCATATATTTCTCATGCCAAATGAAGAAAACCTTTGTGGTTTTTTCCTGGATGGGTTTCCACGTTAGATTCAATGTATATGCGTGAATGTTGAATGTGTTTGAGTTACCTGTATAAATGTGCATTGAATGAATGATTATATATTTTCTTATGAATGAATAGTTGTATATCAGTCGCACTGTATCAGTTGAATATGATTATACTGCACAAAGGTTTTTGGTATATTAATTGCATGAGAGAAGTTGGTTTGCGGCCTAACTGTTCACATTAAACATAAATAATCCACCCACAGGATTAGTTGAGCGCCTCGGTAAAGGACCGAGGTACCATAAATCCCCCACCCAACTGTGAAAATTTGGTTCTGGTTGTTACCCATAGAAATATATCTCAGGCGAGACTGCATCTACGTCACAAGTTTTGTCAACTAAGCTCTGCTCTATCGAGCCGATATCTTGGGATTTGTTGTGCTAAGAAAAAGGGACTAAACCTGGGTCACGGTCCTTAGAGGAGGGATAAAAGCCAACAAATGACCCAAATCCAAGTTATGGACATGATCATATGGTGTTATTGGAAAGTAAGAGGAATATTTCTATGTCCATTTGGGTTCAAACATCAACGATGTTTGTTTTGATATGAATGTAGGGAAGTCAATCCATGTAAGGGTTTAAATTTTGCATTTTTATGGAGTTTAATTTATTAATATTATAGAAAACATGTGCTCTCTATGGTTTTACATGTATTTACATGATATAAATTGGTAGATTAGTAGGTTGTAGTGTGAAACATATGAAATTCTCATCTTTTCTAAGCATTGCATTGACTATTGGACTATCAATATTTTACATTCTTTGTTACATTGATCTCTTAACTAGGTTTCCTTTTACGTTTCCTTCCCCATTACTATTCCATTGGGTCTTCCACAATCTAAAACTATAAATTGATTAGTCTCCCCTGCAATCTCGATGGGATAATTATTATCAGTGTACTATTATTTTATTTAACATCCTTATTGCTTATACTAATATGTGTTAGGGATCATGTTTGTTACAATTATATAATATGATATAAAGGGGGTATTAAAAATGGGTTGATAAAAATGGATACCTACAATATATGGTAAAAGTATGGGTTTTCTTAATTGGAATGGTATATTGGGAGGGGGGTTCAAAAATACAATTTTAGGAGGCATTTTCCAATATTTAGTGAAATTAGGGATATCTTTAATATCTTGCGAATGACTGTGATATGTAAGAATTTCACTGAGTGAACCCCCCATGACCAGGGGTTGGTGCTTCAAAAGGAAATTCCATAGATTGATCCTGATCCAAGATTAGGAATCCCCCTTCAAGGTTTGGAATTTCATTATCAAATTCATAATATATCTTTACATGTTAAGCCCTAAATGTTGGGCACATTTCCCCCTATAGTGTGGAACATTACCCCCTATATGGTGGTGTATCATATATTATTGATGTAGTCTTGAGTCTATTATTTTTTATTGTACACCTATGTTTCCTATATATAAGAATGAGATACATTTCTGTTAGTGAGCATTGTATATTGTCTTGTCTTAGGTACACAGTACATTATGTAAGGAGGCTCCTCCCTTAAAGAGGATTTCTATTCATCTCTATTATTCATTATTAAGGTGTGTATTACTCAACTTATCGAAGAGAAACTCAAATTCCCTATTGAGATTCAATGCATAAATGATGAGTTTAAAGGTCGTTGTAGGAGACTCATATTTTATCTGGAAAGATGCTACAGGATTTTGCTATCCTTAACGGTGATCTCTTCTTCCTAAGTTATCTCAAGCAAGATCATTTTCATTTTGGAAACCTTCTTTTATGATGTAAGTGGTTGCAGTCTGTTCGGGTCCACAGGGTACTCCCAAAAAACTGAACACCTTGAGCAATCGCTTCACAAAAATAGATCACAGATCAACACACCGATGTTTGTCACGTGGTTAAAACCCTCGAGAGGGAAACAGTCCATGGCCCCAGCCAAATAGCTACTTGGAGCAATTTATTATGCAAAAGAAAGAAAGTTACATGAGCTTCTCATAATCGATCAACTAGCCAAGGACCCTCTATGCTCTTTAAATAGAGATCATAAACCAATCGAGTGTTAAGCCACAAATCAATGGTAGGTATGATCTAAGAGAAGTTGAACCGTCAGATCACTCTATGTCTAGAACATATCATGACCATCAAATTAGAATATTTACAAATGCATACTAACGCATACTAAAGAAACACACTTTTACCTAACGGATATATTACACAAGTTGATCTTAACTAACTCCTAAGTGTCTAAATATCCTAACATCCCCCCTTAAGAACAACTTGGGATAAGATTGAAGGATTTACAAAAGTGACACTATTAGGAGAAGGAAGGAGGCATTAGAGCCTATCGCCCCTTAAGGACACATTTCTGAACTCCTAACGTAGACCGAAGTTTAGAAAACTTCGCTTCTGTAAGAGACTTGGTGAAGATGTCTGCAACTTGATCATCTGTAGGGCAATAGAGCACTTCAATAACACGATCATGAATAATATTTCTAATGAATTGCATGTGTAGCTCAATGTGTTTGTTGCGCTAATGTAGAACTGGATCTTTGGCAAGCTTGATGGCACTTTGATTGTTGTACCAAAGTGGAGTAGGCTGCTGCTGCTCGAATCCAAACTCTGAAAGGATCTGTCGAAGCCATAAAGCTTCCCGACTGGCATTAACTACAGCTTGATATTCTGCTTCTACTAAAGAAAGAGCAAGAGCTTGTTGTTTCTTACAAGCCCAAGTGACAGGTCTAGATCCCAGACTGAAAACATAACCTGCACTAGACTTTCAATCATCAGGATGGTCGGCCCAATCTGAATCAGTGAAACCAACCAACAAAGGTTTCCCCCCTGTATTGTAATGAATCCCAAACTGAATTGTACCTCGAATATATCGAAGCATTCTTTTTGCTGCTTTCTAGTGACTTTCATGAGGAGTTTGCATATAACGGGCAAAATGACCAATGACAAAGGAAAGGTAAGGATGGGAATGAGTCAAGTATAAAAGACTACCGACAAGATAACGATACAACGTGGCATCTACTTCAGGGGAAGTACAAGTGGCAGAAATTTTGACTCCAAACTGGAAGGGAGAAGGGGCTGGTTTACAATCTTCCATGTGGAAGCGATGAAGAAGGTCACAAGCATCCTTAGACTGGGAAAGAAATATTCCTTCTTTGGTTTGCAAGACTTGGAGACCAAGAAAATAATGCAAATGTCCTAAGTCTAACATTTCAAAAATTTTCTTAAGACTGGATTTCACATGGGTTATAAGTTTAGGGTCACTACTAGTAAGGATAAGATCATCAACATAAAGAACAAGTATGATGAGATGGTTTCCTACTTTCTTGGTATCAACATTGGGGTTAGAATGGCATCTAGAAAAACCAGTTTCAAGGAGAAAGCCATCCATTTTGGCATACCACGCTCTAGGAGCTTGCTTAAGGCCATATAAGGATGTCTTATGGAGACAAACAAGGCTAGAGTTATTCTGAACATATCCAGGAGGTTGTTCCATGTAAATTTCCTCATGTAAATCACCATGTAAGAAGGAAAACTTGACATTCATTTGATGGAATTCCCAGTTATGTAAGGCTGCAAGGGAAATAACAAGGCGGATGGAGTTCATTTTTGCTACAGGGGCAAAGGTTTCATTGTAGTCAATCCCTTCAACTTGGGAAAAACCTTTGGCAACTAACCTTTCCTTAGGTCTTTCAACACTTCCATCTGATGCATACTTAGTTCTTTAGACCCATTTACATCTAACAAGTTTTCTTCCTTTTGGAAGAGAAACAAGATCCCAAATATCATTCGCCATTAAGGAACGATATTCTTCATCCATAGCTGCATCCCAATCTAGATTTCCTGAAGCTTCTGCAAAAGTTTCTGGATCATGATTCTCTGAAAATTGAGCCAAAAGAGAAGAGGCTCACTGAAACTGAGAACGTGTTCGTCGTTGATCTCTAGGATCACCGACAAGATCACCAGTTGCTTCACATTTTGAATGAACCCATCGAGGAAGTATTGGTGATGGTGCAATTGGAGGAACATGAGCAGGCGGAGGTGGATTTTCATCCTAACTGTCATCATCAGAAACTGGAGTTGGAAACCTGTCAAGGAAGCTGGAAGAAGAAGAAGAAGAAGAAGGCACAATTGACGAATCAGGCTCACGGGCCAAAGATGGCACACCCGCCAAGTTAGGCTCATAGGCCAAGAGATTTTCATCAAATTTAACATCTCTTCTAATGATTATATCATGTGAATGGGGCTGAAGAATTCTATAACCTTTTACATCTTCAGAATATCCAACAAATATAAACTTTTCACTTTTAGGCTGCAATGCTTTCCGTTTTTCATCCAGAATGTGAGCCCATGCTTCACAACCAAACACACGAAAGTGACTTACATCTGGTTTAATTTTACTCCATGCTTCTTCCAGTGTTATACCTTGTAAAACTTGAGTGGGTGTGCGATTAACTATGTAATTTGCACAATCTATGGCCTCAACCCAATATTGAAGACTTAGTCCCTTAGATTGGATCATACAATTAGTCATTTCTTTTAAAGTGCGGTTCTTCCGTTCAGCTACACCATTTTGTTGTGGTGTATATGGAACAATGTGCTATTGTTGGATTCCTTGTTTAGCGCAAAAAGAAGTGAACTTGTTGTTAACATATTCTCCTCCATTGTCATATCTTAACTTAATAATTTGATGACCATATTGTTTTTCAACAAGGGCCTTGTAGGCCAAGAACATGTTAAATACTTCGCTCTTAAGTTTTAGGAAGTAAACCCAAGTGTGTCTGGAGTAGTCATCAATTAAAGTTAAGAAATATTTGAAACCAGAAAAGAAAGCAGATGGAAGAGGGCCACACAAGTCACTATGCACAAGCTCCAAGGGAACCGAGGCATGCCAAGAGGCACGTTTGTCAAAACTGTCCCGATGATGTTTTTCGAGTACACAACCAAAACAAACACCATCCTTACAGGATACCAGTGAAAGACCAGTCACCATATTGTCTTTACATAGTTGTTGCAATGAGCAATAATTTAAGTGACCAAATCGCTTATGCCAAAGTTTGCTTAAGTTATCACTATGAGCAACAAAAACTGAAGGAAAAGGTGATGACCCAAAGTTGTTAAATTTGTACAACCAGGAAATATCATCAACAGTTTCAATAGCAAGGACATTTTGAGTATTTTTAAAATCCTTAATTACAACTTGGTGAGGTGTAAACATCACAGTTTCACTTTCACCTGAATGAGTAATTTGATAGACTGATAACAAATTGCAGAAAATTTTTGGAACACATAGTACATCACTGAAATGACCATTTTCTACTGAAATTGTTTCAGATCCTACAACACTTAGATATCTATCATCACCAACAAATATTTGTTTGGTTTTACATTCATGCATAGTAGAAAAGATGGATTTATCTTTAGCCATATGATAAGATGCTCCAAAATCAATGAGCCATTCAATAGAAGTAGAAGAAGAAGATGCAGTATAAGAGTAACCATAAGCACAAAGTGCATGTCCATGAGAGGTATATTCTAAAGACGAATCTAGGCTGATGTGGTGCTTCTTCATTGTTGCTTCCAAGGATGCCATCTTCTTAAAACACTTAGATTCATCCTGATTATCTTTCCCACAAAAATTGCAATGACTCTCAGTCTTCTTTCCTTTTTGCCTGGATCCTTTGTCATTTCTTAAAGAAGGAGCTGACTGAGAAGGTTTGGAACCCTTGTTGTTTTGCTTATTATTGCGAAAATTATGTTTCTTGGGAGGCTTGGACTTTTCTTTCTGTTGGGACAATAAGGCTTTCCTAGATGTATCTGTATTGTTAATTATTCCAAGATGAATGAGCTTATCTTTCTATTTAATTAATGAATCACAAAAGGATTCAAGGCTAAGCTCTTGATAGCTAGCTGCAGTCAAGGATTCTTTCATGGAATATAATGTAGATACAAAAACAGAATATGCAGGCCCAAGTTTTGAAAAAATATGATAAATACATTGTTTGTCTTCTTTCTTAATCTTGCATTCTGCACATAATAGTCTAAGAGTTTTATACTTAGATAAATAGTCTTGAATGCATGAAAAATCATTTGGATTCAAGGAAATCAACTCATTCTCAAGTTGATGACCCCGAATTTCATTGTGTTTACCAAACACAGATTCCAACTTTTCCCAAGCGAGATTAGGTTTATCAATTCCAGATATGTGGAATCGCAAATCAATAGAGATTGACATCCCAATCAATCCACGAGCTTTATCACATCTATTTTCCCATTTAATTTTCTTATCATCATCAGTGGGTTATGTTTCTTTCCCTGAAGTTATCCTGAAAAGTCCCCTACTTCGCAGAACATCCTCCATACGATATTTCCATGAGAAATAGTTAGAACTTGTAAGTATAATATCAAAAGGGGCGGCCATACTATAAAATAATGGCTGAAAGAACAGAAACTAACTATCTGTATGCAAAGAGCTCGAAAAAATATGCAGTTTTAAAAAAAAACGGCACTTAAAACTGATTCTGGATGATGAAGTTATGCTTGATCAAAGAAAAAGTTGAAGATGTCCCCAATAGTGACGTGGCAGATATTAACTTGACCAACTAAAAAAAGAAGCCCCCTTTTCCCAAGATCAACCTTTGACAATCACTTTTACATTAAAGTTGCTTTGAAGTGAATCACTTATGTAGAATAAGTGATGTTCACTTTTACAATAATGTGACTTTTAAATAGTGCGGCAATAAACTAAAAACTTAAGTGACTCACTTTTATTTTATTTTATTTATGTGAGATGCACTTTTACAATAAAGTAACTTGAAAATAGAAATTGCATGCACTAAAAAGTAGCTTAATAAGATTTGAACTCAAGACATATTAAGTAATAAAAAAACTTTGGACCAAGTGAGCTAAGTTTAAAAGGTACATAAAATAATGGAAAGAGGAAGGGGTTTTTTTTTTTACTCTTCCCTCTCGTTCTCCGTGCTTGCTTTCTTTTCCTGCAAATCACAAAAAAAACGAAAAACAAAAACAATAAAAACTTTTCCATATAATGGAGTTAGATCTTGGTTAGCTTACCCGGAAAGTATACGTTTTCAAGTTTTATCACTGTTTTTGATTTGCCATGATCGCACAAGGTGCACAGCAAAGAGCATATGTAGCCAAGAAGAGATGAAAAAAAAACTTTCCCTTATTGTTTTTGATTCGCCACGATCACGCAAGGTGCACGACAAAGAGCATACGCAGTCAGGGAAGGCAACAGTCTGAGACTTTAAACAAAAAAGGATCTAATAATAAACTGATAAAATATGAGATATCTACAAAAAACAAATCCGTCACTGTAACATTATACCTTCAGATTTGTCGAAATGGGTGTTTCTGGAGTAAACGGAAACGATTTTCGGTGAAATGAAAACTATTTCCCAATGGAAAAGATGCTCCGAACACAATGGAACAGCTCCCGTAGGCCACAAATACACAGAAAATCCAGAACCAGAAACCCTTTCAAAGTTTCAGCAACACCGGTTCCAGATCTTTATCAAAACCGAAAGCATCTCTTCATAAAAGCTCTGATATCATGTTCGGGTACACAGGGTACTCCCAAAAAACTGAACACCTTGAGCAACTGCTTCACACAAATAGATCACAGATCAACACACCGATGTTTGTCACGTGGTTAAAACCCTCGAGAGGGAAACAGTCCACGGCCCCAGCCAAATAGCTACTTGGAGCAATTTATTATGCAAAAGAAAGAAAGTTACATAAGCTTCTCATAATCGATAAACTAGTCAAGGACCCTCTATGCTCTTTAAATAGAGATCATAGACCAATCAGGTGTTAAGCCACGGATCAATGGTAGGTATGATCTAAGAGAAGTTGAACCGTCGGATCACTCTCTATCTAGAACATATCGTGACCATCGGATTAGAATATTTACAGATGCATACTAATGCATACTAAAGAAACACACTTTTACCTAATGGATATATTACACAAGTTGATCTTAACTAACTCCTAAGTGTGTAAATATCCTAACATAGTCAAGCGAGATCATTTTCATTGGGAACCATTAATTAACCCCGTGACTAGATTAATAGGAAGAGAATGCACCCTCATATAGACTCAGGAAACTTGTGGAAACAGTGGTTGAAGTTCTTTAATAGAGCTCTCTCTAACTGATAGATAATTAAACCAAGTGTGCCTTGTCTCTAGAATCTAGTGATTGTGCCCTCCATCAAATCAAAACTTAGATTTGAAGATAAATACAAAATATTCTTCCATAGGGATGAAGCACAAATGAAAGATTTGAATGATCTTTCCTTCCAATATCTAGGGAGATGTGTTGCACTACCAAAACTATTCACCTCCTCCCAAGGTTATGTCCAAGAGAAGCTAAGCTCAAGAGCTCTCAAATTTATGAAATGCAAATGATAAGAATGAATGAGAGAATGAGCTTTCACTCTTTTATCGTTTCTCTTTTGCCTTTGTGACCCTTTGACTTCCTTTTCTCCACTTATCTCATTTATTAAATATGAAATGACATTTTTATGAGAAAGTACATTTTCATCCTTTTTATTTTTATATTGACCCCCTTAGGCCCAACTTTACATTTTTCCACCCCATATATTTAATTAATAAAGTGACTTGATGAAGTCATCGTCACTTTATTAATTTATTAATCCTTTTTACTCCCAAAAAGGGATTTATTTCATTTTAAACATTTTCGGGCACTGGAATTCACTTTTCATCTTCCCAACATTTAAAATTTTTCAACCTGGTTCCAACAAGCTATTACACTAAGGTGTTCCCTCAATAAATATGACCGTGATGGCACCTTTAGTGAATTTAATTAAATTATGCCTAATAATTTTCCCAATTTATAGAAATCACCATAATGCAACGAAACCTCAAATGGACTGTGCAGAAATGATCTTGATTATGAATAATTGTAATTAGACCTATGAAATCGTCATATAACTCCTCCAAATTGCCCAATCCCACTGTTATCCTCATTTTACTCCTCATAAATCCACCTCTAAATGCATAATAGAGTAATCCAAAAATGGGGACATTACACTAGATGCTTGGATGTATCGCATCAAGGTGCCTTGCACTGGCCATGCCGCATGCACAATATCGTCTGTACGGTGATGCCCAAACACAGAGACCCGTAGCATCATTTGTATCTAGAAATCAAAACATGATTTGTACACAACCTGTACAACACTAATATGCAAGAAACTTCATGAGTTTGAAGAGTGTAAAGGGTCACATGAAGGCCAAACAATTTGAGATAAATTAAAAGGATTTCAAATAAGTAATCTTTGTTGAGGCACACCATCCTAAACTTAGCAATGTATGCTTGAAACAAGCTTGGAGCCTCATAATATGATTTAGAATTGGGTGTGAGTTGGAGTGTGGCATTTCAAATGCTGATAATATCCTTGTAGCAAATGTCTTCCATTTGTAGCAAATTGCCACTTTACCTTATGATTCTTATTATTACGAGAGAAAAAAAGGTAGGGATTTGAATTTATGCTGAGGCCTATCCATCAATGTGTGAATCAGGAAAGTAGATGAAGAAGGAGCATAAAAGAAGAAAGTTTAAGCTAAGGAAGGGATATGAAGCTTAGGTAGAAATAAAAGAGTTGAAGAGGTGGGTGAACGCCTCTGCATTTTGGAAGTGACATAGATGGGAATGATTAAATAGAAAGGTAGGATTATTGGTAACCATCAATTTCTTGTACTTTTGGTGTTTTAGATATGACGATTGGTGGTTTGAATTCAATGTTTTGGTATGAGGATTGGTGTTTCAAAGTTTCAATGTTTTAGATATGACAATTGGTGGTTTAATTTCAACAAACATTAAGGATAAACCTGGAAGTGGTCAAGTAGAGGAGATAGATGTTGGCTTAAACCCCTAACCAAATTAAGCATCTATGCAAATGTAAATTCAAGATGTTGTGTGAAATAGTATGAAGGAAGCCCAAATGGATATTTTTCTTGCAGATAACATGTATCAGAAATACATCATGACTTATGTATAGAGCATGGCAATTAAGGCATGGTTTCATATCCCATTTCATGGGTGAATATAAGGGCTGCATCATGGTTCTCTCCTAGTGCCTCTTTTAAAATGACTATACAACTATGTTAAAAATAAAAAATAAAAAATTAAGCTCACTTTTATTTTATTTTTGGCTTCATTTTTTCTACATATTGGACATAATTATCATGAGACTAACAAAGGATAACAAGTTTCTCAATTCAACTATTTTTTAATTTTCCTAGTTTTCATATTGAATTTGTAATTTTTTTCAAAGGATTTTAGCTTTCTAAGTGCTCGGCTATTTTCATTTTCTTTTGGTTTTCATCTATACAGGTTTGTAAATTGTTTGATTTGAAATTTGATTTTAGTTTTTCTTTGGATTATCATGACAAATAATAAGATAAAATATAATTTATATCCTCCCCCAAATCTTATATTTTCATGTCTATCGATAGTTGAATATGAAGGTTGATGAGCAATCTAAACAAGTTCTAAAATTCAATGCATGTACTCTAGAATTGAATATATGTAATATGAGGATAAAGATGAACCAACTGCTACCACTCATAATATCCTTATATAATTAACTCTGGATTTTGTTCATAGTGAAATTCCCATGCTTCGAAAATAGTTCTTATTAAGATAGAAAAAATTAATGTTTTCAAATTCTAGGATATGATCATTTCATTAAGCTAGTTATATGTGCGCGATGTCTAGTCATAAGTTGTTACTCCAAGGATCCTTAGTGGAAATTAATAAATTAGTCCATGAAAATTAATGGGTTGGTCAAGAAGGGATCCATTATTTGCATATCGGTTCCCTAACCCCTGTGTTATTAAGGCTATAACTTTGGCATCAATGACAGAGAGAGTTGGGCTAGTTGGAGGAGTTGTAGACTAAATTAGGTGTATATTTTAGAGGTGTCTACAAATGAGATAAGGAGTAATCAAAGAAGAGATCATCATGTTGGAGTGGTTCATGAATATGTATTCACCTTCTAAAAATTCTACATGTGGTGATCAATCAGTTGTTTCCATATCCAATTCATTTTCATAACTTATTCTAAGAACCTTGCAAGGGAAGGATATGGAGAATTGTCCCTTCATTGAAGAGCTTGTTTTCATGGAATGACCAAAGAGCCTGTCATATTACCTTGGGCCCTCGAATTCAATGAACTGGAGATGTTTATTTAACATGAAGAACATCATCTTTGGCCATATAGTCTTGTGAATAATGAACCCTCGTGGCCTTGCACCATAAACACCAGTGGATATGCATCATCTTATTAAGAAGGTAGAGGCTATTACAAAGCATCTTGACAAGAATCACAAGGTATGTTGGCAAAGTTGATGATGCTTTTCATCCTTTTGGATGAGATGTTGTTTAATGGCACTTGTATTGAAGTTATTATATACAAAGGTTTATATAGTGGCCTCTGAAATCTCAATAACATTGCAACAAATATGGCAAAAGGAGTGACCAATCGATTGAAGGAGAGTTAAAAGAGTTTGGAAGCTCAAATATATGAAATAATGGTTGCAAGTTTAGGGATCAATAATAGAGAGGCCCTAGGGTTTCAGATATGGATCGGGCTATAGCCAATACCTTGTTGCATCCTTTTTAATCTCACAAATTGTGCATATACGCTAACTTTGGAGCTTGAACTTGATATTTCCTGGTTTTTTGTTGTTCTTATTACATAGGGTTTATATTATCAAAGACTTAATATAAACTATTAACTTTGAATTTTATGAACATGTTACATTTTTGTCTCGAGACAAGTTAGCTAGATATCCAGATGGAGATGAAGAAAAAAAAGACACTACTCCATAAAAAATGCACAAGTTGTTATAGAATAATATTAAGAAGGTGCTCCAAACTTGTTGAATAAGAAAATATTTACAAGAACTGCTCCAAAAGGATTACAATAAAAGTTGCTCAAGAGGCCGCCAATGCTGCTCCAAAGGTCTCTAACATAAAATATGAAATTTGCAGAGGTATGAAATGAACTTGCAAATAGGTATATAATCCTTATCTGATGGGTTTTCAAGGCGACAAATAGTTTCCAAGGTGGTGTCGTGAAAAGCATAACACATGTTAGAAAGATGCTCGGTTTTATTAGTTATAGGTTTCCAAGGTGGCAAAGCGTTCAACGCTTGTCAAAAAATGTTTGGTTTATTAGTTACAACTGTTTTATTGGCTACAACTGCACTATATTTCATTAGTTATGAATTCAATATATGCAAATGTTTACTATGTTTACTACAATTATATAATGTGAATCATTATTCTATGCACAAGTCATAATAATGTGAAATGTCCAAGCCATAAAATTCAAACAAAAATACTCTTAAAAAATGTGTCACACATTAAAATATTGTATAAAATTATGAAGAAGCTGTGAGGTTATAGAGGTAGCGGTGGTGGACATAATATGATGACAAAGAGAGTGGCAATGGAGACGCTGACTGTCGATTGTTGTAAGTGTATTAAATGGAGAGCTATTAAAAAACTTAAACCATATCTATTCAAAAAATTACCATAAACAACAAAACCAACAATAATGCTTCAAATTGATTGATCAAATGATATATAAATCAATTCAAATTTTAAGAAATAAAAAAATATTTTAACAATGTAAAACTATAAAATATATATATATATATATATGGTCAACAAAACAACTGATATACGATCCATAACATATAAAAAAAAATGATACACCACCTTTGCCAAGTATAATAATTTTGTACAATTAAATAATACATGATGCCTATACATAAACCACATATACTTAGGAAAGAAATATCCCAAACTTATTTCTTTACCCAACTCCATTAATCATACATTATTTCAAATATGAAGTCAAATCCTTCAAAATGACACATGTTAATACTTTTTATATATATAATGGAAGATTATTTAATAATTATAGATAATAATTGTTTTGATTCTCTTGTATCGATAAACATGCTATTTGATAGGGAATATCAAGAAACTTTCTCATTACATTGAAGTGCTAAATGCTCATCGCTTATTATGTTCCCGATAGGAAATATATATGAATCGGTTAGGTCAATTAATTAGAGATGTATATTTAAATTTTTTAGTTTTCAAATGTTTTTAATATAGTTTGATTAATTTTTATTTTTTGAATTATTTAAGTATTGATTTAACTAAATTTTTATTGGTCTTTTGTAGGTGACGTTTGCTTGGGTCTTTGTGCCCCAAGACCCGGCGGCGTGATAACGTAAGCAGTGGCATTGGAAAATGCAAATAGAGAATTATATAATGGGTATGATTTAGTAAACTGTGCACTTAAGTTCTCAAATTTTTATATTCTAGTTTTTCTAATTTTGCATAAGGTTTTTATGTTACACCCTCTTATTGCCGAAACAACTTCTTATTTCCTTGCAACTGACATTACTCTAACGGCTGACATCCTCAGTTGTTGGGCGCTCTCACTGCTCACATCTTGGGCGGCTCTGCAGACAACGTGAGCTTGGCACAGGCCATAAGATGAGGGTTCTGCATGCCCTTCTTGTTTCCACGATCGATAAGGCCATGCATATTTCCAGGTGAGGGTTCTGCATGCCCTTCTTGTTTCCACGATCGATCAGGTCATGCATATTGCCACAATCTGCCACTATCAAGCCATGCATACCCTTCCTTATATACCTTTATCACTCCATGGTTATAAAATGGACCGCGGGAACAAGATTTAGACTGGTCTGGTGCTCTTTTAGCATTTTCCCTGGGTGCCACCACTACTTCAACTGCAAATCCCTTTCTTACCGGGTCTTCATTTATCAGCCACCTGTGGTTGTGCTTCAACTGCAAATCCCTTTCGTACCGAGTCTTCATTTATCAGCCAGCTGTGGTTGTTGCAATATGCATGGAACAACATACAAAGAACTGGGTTTGTCATGAGAAGAGAATTCTTCCTGTATTATGTATTCTATTTAAATTTCAATCTTTCGACCAGTTAAACCATATGTAGTTTAAATGCTTTACAGTTTTTCTTTTGCTTTAATGGTGTTTAATGGTATTAATTATCAATACTACCATTAGGTTTTCGTTTGTTACCTTGTCTTTACATTTCTAAACCCTATAAGTAGTACAAGTTTCAACAACCAGCTTCAAACCCAAATATAATTTTTAGGGAGGAATTCATATTTTACCATGAGAACTAACGAGAATGAACTTCTTTAATTTGCAAATTGAACTCAATTATCCTCATGAAACCCTTGTTTTCGTGAAGGGACATTTTGGCCTAATCTCCCCTGGATCTCCTATTATATGGTCACTTACATTTGAGACCAGAGAGAAAAAAAGTTCAGCAATTTGTGTAGAGCAAGGGACTCCATTTTCGTTTCCCATCAATCAGCTCGTGGACACAACCAAATAGGCTTTCATGGAAGAAGTGGTTGGTTTCTGGATTCGATTAGAGTTTATGGGAAGGGAAAATCTCGACGTCGCCGCTGGCTATTTTGTAACAGCTCATGAGCAGGTAAAAAAAATATCATTATTTTGGTTGGGATTTTTTCATCTCAACTAATTTTAGTAATTATCATTATCTCAAATATATCTTGATCCTCTAGGATAACCATTTTCTTTTAAATAAAACTGGGTTCCTTTTATCCATTAAAAATTGTTCCCTAACTTATTTATTGTGCTACATAAAAGAACATTAATGGAATCCTATGTAAGAATAAGGTAAGAATGGTATTCTCCTCTCTTCAATGCAGATATTACTATGGTAAGTGCCTTTTCTACAAAGATGTTGCTCTCTCTTCCTTTATACAGTACAAAATGGCTTACCGTGAACATACACTATAATTATCAACTAGATGAACCAAATTCATTTACTTGTACTGACATTTAAACAGTCAAAAGCATGTATCAACTCAAACAATAAATTTTCTGTTTAGATTCTCGAGCTGACGCTACTTGCATCTGCGTATTTCTAATTTCTAGGTGACACTTATATTAAAATATGGTGCAAGCACCGTCATACATATCTAATTTATATTCTAAATAGCTTGCAGGAGTAGAGATGTTGTTTGCCAAATTTTGACTATCGCTTCATGCATCCCAAAGCTGGACATGTAATGTATTTGTGTAGTCATTGAAACAATGTGGCATCTAACTAAGATCATTGAATTTGTTATCATTTTAAATTTATTGCTTCTCTTAAAATGAAGTATTAAAATCTCTTAAAATGATATGTATATGCATATATTCCATCTTAATTGTACGGTACTTGTAACACTACAATTATGCATAACTTGCTAACTCATGTGAAAGATAAAAAAATCTAGGAGAGTTTCTTAAGGTTAAATAGACTAAAATTGGTCTTTTAGATGATAATCCTATTTCATAAGTTTTTTTTCATTTTGATAGTAGAACTCCTTATTTTTGAATTAAAGTTGAGGAATACTTTTTTCCCAACTTGAAAGATTTTCTTATGCGTATTATTATAATTGAAAATCCATAAGAGAGGAGATAAGGAATTGGTATACCAAACCTTCACAACTTTTTAATTTTAAAGGTTTGGCACTAGCTATTTCCAATTGCAAAATCAACTCTAGATATGTTTGCAACTATAGGTAGCAATGTCGGAGACATTTCCACCTCGTGGATCTTGGTTAGTATAGAATGTACACTTCTGTAAAAGCTGATATGGAATTATCATAAAGATTGGATTGGTTGGAAGATCTTAAATACTTTGTTGGTTTCGAGTTATATCATTCATTGTCTCTTTGTCACTTCTGTGCCCTAATTTCAGAGTGAGTGAAATGATGTGTAACCTGTTCATGTCCTCCGTCTACATGAATGTTCTTAAATATCACTTACAATGGCAGCTGAGACATCTGCAACCGTGAAGTTAATTCAATTTAGCACAACTACTCGTGGCACCCCTACCACTACAATGACAACTAAGGTCTCTTGGATTTTTATTACTATCATTTATTGAACTGTCATTCAAATTCATGGGACGTAATTTAATAACTCACCGATCCATTCAAATGCTTCTACACTGTAATTCATCTTTGAAGCACCACTCTTCAACGATTATTTTAAACTGGCAAACATAGAATACAGAGCTACAAAATTCACGATCAATGGCGGCCTCCTGGAAGCTTGAGTTCGTCACGACTACTCTCATCTTAGTGTGTTTTTGTTAAATCTCAAGTTCAAAGGTGGTTCAAGTTCAACGCACACCACGGTTTCTTAATTGTGTTAGTAGACTCTACTCTTGACGTTGGCAACAACAATAACATCAATACACCAGCGAAGTGCAACTTCTTGCCTTACGGTAGAGATTTTCCTGGTGGGATACCTGCTGGACGCTTCCCTAATGGAAAGCTTACTTCATATTTCTTGGCTATAATCTCCAAATACTCAACATTTATATTTCTGTATACATTCCAAGGATTGAATATTTTTTCAATGAAAATAGGATGTCGCAGGAATGAATTTTTTAAAGTTTAGATTAATGGACACGAGTTATCTTTTGGCATGTTATCAGGCATGTGAATATACAGTTAGGGCTATTTATGTATCTTATGAATATACAGTTACCCATTTGTGCATTGGCTCTGGAATGATTTTGTTTCAATGAAAATAGGATGTTGCAGGAATTTTTTAGGGCTATTTATCGCAGAGGTTTCTGCTGCATGGGAGTTGAATGAACTTTGGTATTTTGTGGATATGCTTTTATATAATTTGAGACTTGGTCTTGGTTGGTTCTGAATTGGTGACTACCATAACTTTGAAGAACATATTCTGTCTCTCTTTCTCATGACTAAAAGGTCTTACTGGGTTGGGTTGGTCCTCCCTGATTTTTGGATTTGTTTTTGGATTGAAATACTTGCGTAAGGTTGACTTCCCTTTACCATCTTCAAACACCTAAATAAATATTGGATCCATATCCTATTAAAATATTTGTCTCTAAACTTGGCACTTTGGATGCCACTGTACTTCTGTGGCTTGATTAGGTTATTGGTTCATATTTGTCTGTTTGGTAAGGTCCGTTAGAAAGTCAGTCAAAAAGGCTAGTCTCTGGAACCTTATCAAGTATTAAAAAGCATATGGGTTTTGGGTGGTGGGGAAGACTCTGAATTAATTTTAATTGTTGTATGTTTTGAAGGTCATTGACAGAGATGTATAAGAATCAGCTCCAGGATCTTGCTCAAAGGAGTTGCTTCAACCTGCCATCGTACTCCTGTATCAGAGAGGGGCCTGATCATGCACCCAGATTTAAATCTACTGTTAATTTCAATGGAGAAGTATTTGAGAGCCCAAATTATTGCAACACATTGATATAGGAAGAACATGCTGCTGCAAATGTGGTACTCAATACTCTTTCTCAGAGAGGACCTTTCCGAGCTCTTGCTGCAAGAATCCTGGTATGATATTTGCTTTGGTAGTGTTTTGAGATTTATTTTCTGGATGATCTATTGCCCTTTGGCGGGAATTACTTCCATTTTACAATATTGTTTTAAAGTTTGACTTTATATTTTACCATTTCAGGGTTTAAGGTTTAGTGGTTGGCTGTATTAAAGGTTGTATTAAAGGTGCGGGCATAATTTTTGGAAATGACTATTTTATAGGTCATTTTTATGTCACAAATTTTGAGCAAATGCAGATGAATTGTAAAAGTATGAAACATGGTTTTTTTTGGAACATGTTTATTTAGGTGACACATGTATAAGTTTCTAGAAATGAGTAACATTTTGTGTGTCACATGTGGTTATTTGAGACTGATTTTTCCAGATTTTGTAAATCACCAATCTGGGTTTGAGAGCCTTTGATTCTTGAAGTTCCATATCTTTTGCATCTATTGAAGATGTATTTTGTTTTTAGTTCTATGCTTAACAGCATTATTTGTTTAGTGGATGGAATATTTTGATTCCCCTATGGTTTTAGATCAAAGAGATGTATTACATCTTCTATATTTTGTAAAACATAGATGAAGAGAGGGGTTCGAGCCTTTTGAGTTTGGTTGTATACATTTTGTAAGGAAATCTTGTGGAATGGATTTTTGCCTATATGATATAAATAATTTTTAGCATTTTTTCTTGAGTTGTGTTCTTTGTAATTCTATTTACTATTTCTGCTTATGTAAATGAATGGAAGACCCTTGTAATAATGGAATCACTAACTAGTATATTCTAGAAATAGTGAAATGCTCAGTGTTTATAGCCTATTGCCAGTTTTCATTTACATATTGTGATTCATGTGCAGAATGTGTTTCTATTCAATGAATTTTCTGTCTATTTTTTAGTGCTGGTGAAGCAATTTGTGAAACCATTTTCTGTAAGTGTGTCTTCTTTCTTTCACCTACCATTATTAAATATTAAGTATTTAAAAGTGTAAAATTTTCATGACTTTATTTCAGAAAAGTCATACAATCTAACCAAATATTCTTTTACTAGTTTCTATTATTTTCCTTAAGCAAATTATCCCTTTTCGAATAAGGGAACCAAATTTCCTTTTTACCTCAAATAATTATGAATAAAAATTTTGGCTTTAAGAAACAAAACGTTGCATTTACAAATTCACACAATTGAATATTTGGTCAATATGCATAGATGTAGAATATCTTTCGATTCATTGAACAATTTATTTGTTTTGTTCCTTTTGCTTCCACAAAACACAAAATCAATTAATAGTTTTTAAATTAATTATTATTTTAAAAAAGGGAATGTAATGGTTAAAAAAGGGAATGTAATGATAGCCTCCTGTTGAAAAATCAATTTAAATGTTTGCAATGTTAGTGAAAATGAATGTTAAAAGGTATTGTGAATATTAGGGTGAAGAGATTTTGGGTATCCATTTATAAAGTTAATGAGAGTTATATGTAACATTATAAAAAATAAAAATAAAAATAAAATTATTTTGATAAGTGAATTGGAAATTTTAAAAATGTTTATTGTTGATTTTTGTAAATATATTTATTGTCTTGATTTTACACCAAATTAAAAAAAATTGTAGATTTATTTTGATGTTAAACTTAATATATTATTTAAATTATCTAAATTTTTATGTACATTAAGTGTGTTTATTTTATTTTTTATATATGGGACAATTTAATATTTTATATATTTTATTTATAATTTATACGTGATCCGAAACTCTTAATGGACCTATGGAATGGGAAATGTCATATTTTTAATATGACACTTCTTATAATGAACAAAAAATTTACCTATAAAGATCGTATATGGAGTGGTGTCCTCAATTTCATTGCCTTTCTTTTGCCTTTCTACCCTTTCTTTAGAGGATAAGTTACTTTTCAAGCCCAAATGTGCAACTCCAAGAGAGAGGTGGGTACCATTTTAGAAGGAGAAGTTGGTTTCTAACTCTGATACTGAAGGAATTACCTTAACCACCCAAAAAGCATCATCAATTTATCATCTAGCTAATAAAAAATGGTTCATCCCCACTTTGTATTTAGGCTTGTCTTTATGTCTTTCATGGCCTATTTGAGATAACCACCCAACAAGCATGAACAATTTATCATCTAGCTAATAAAAAATGGTTCGTCCCCACTCTGTATTTAGGCTTGTCTTTATGTCTTTCATGGCCTATTTGAGATGTAGTAGTCGTTCTCGCAAATCTGGTAAAGCTCATCCTCACTTTGGATCCATTAAAATAGAACTTGAGTCTAGAGTCTTCTAAGTAGTCAAATCTCTACCATCCTCAAAAGGATGCCTAAGTAGGCTATAACAACATGTATTCTATTTTTATTGAGTTTTAAGTAGGCTATAACTAAATTTAATCTATTTTTATTGAGTTTTAGTTTTTTGCAGAGGCAATTGCAAACCACTAGCTATCACGAATGCAATGTCGGGAACATTGCCACTTCATGGCTCTTGTTAGGAAGTGGGGTGGGATATTGGTTTACTTTTATGAAGTGTGTGAGCTCCTAACTCGTCTTAACAATTCTGATTTTTTAATCACTAATCAACGTCTTTATTGAAGGAGTATGACAATTACCATTTGAAGGAATTTCAAAGTTTAATGGAAACTATAACATCAACTTACTTTTATCAATTTTATTATAAAACATAAATAAAATTTTAATTTAGAAACAAAAATTAAAATTAAAACTTAAAAGATATTATACAATTTTTTTTGTAATCAGTAGTGGAAATTTATATTCATAGTAACAAAGGAAGAGTATAAAGCAGCAAAAAAACTTGCTACGGGGTCTTAGACTAACAGACCACCCTCCCAAGTTGTCAAAAATAATGAAGTTGGGGTTTTCATAGAAATATAAACGTCTTCTATTTCTGTATCTAAAAACTTTAACAGACATATTACAACTTAAAAACTCATTGTAGACAAGCTTGAAAATTACACATTTTGATAACAAGGAAACCCAAAAAAGTTGGAAGTCACAGAGGGAACCAGAGATGATGACGTGGCTTCTATGATGTTGCATTTCCCACATGGAAATCGGGTGTCTCTTCCAGAATTGGATAGGGTCCATAATCCTTCGTTGGGTCGTCAGGTTGCCTCTCTTGTATCGACAGAGCAACTATGGCATCGGTTGGAGTCTCGCGACCACGCTTCACAGACATACCACTTCTCGCAATTCCCCTCTGTTCATGCAGTGGTCCTAGAGAATTCGCAGCAGCAGCTAAGGATGCACCTCCTTTCTCGCACTGGTTCCTAACTCCATTATCATCCACATTTCATGTGTTGGGAAACACCAAATAATGCATCAGGTTGAAATTGGCCTCCAGAGATTTGAGTTGTGTGTTTTCCTGGGTGATACAGGTGCGCATACATTGGGCCATGTCCCTGACATCATTCCATTTTACTATCATATCTTCCAGTAACATTCCTGGCATGTTCTTCATCATCCAGTAATGGTTGATTCCTCCCCCACTTTTCCCAGATGCAAGATTGTCTAAGACTGCCTTGACCTCCCATCCATCAATCAAACATATGACCGGCATGGAAACCTGCTCTACAAACCCATCACTGTCCCCGGTGGTGGCCTTTTGATGACATCCTCCTCTGCATGTGCTACCTTTGCATGGGTTACCATGTTGCCGATACATATTCTTCTCCGAATTAGTGTCAAGATCACAGCAGAATGAGCACAGAGCAGATGCAGGAGAATGTAAATGCCCACAAGGAAAAGGCTAGCAGGTCAAATAGTTCGAAGTGTTGCCATCATGGAGGTCTGTATTGGCATGTATAGGAATTAAATCCACAGTGCTACGGCTTAGACAAGAAATGACCAAACAACTACTTGCAGGGTTTGCAAGCATTCCAGCCTCCTCTACATTCAATTCAACCATGTCGGTGCTCACCTCATTTCTCAGGCCTTCATCACGTGGCATGTGTGCCAGGTGTCCCTTGTTGATGGCTTGTGTGTCACCTACATCCGGGGTTAGCATGTCTTGGTTGGCTATCTGTTTATTGTCCTTGACTAGAGCCACCGAGTTGAGAGAGGTAAAATTGTTGTGTATCAGAGCATATTCACAGCAGACTCCCTCATTGGTTAGTCGATCAACCAATGAGTTGGATTTTCCTCTAAAACTATGGAAGGTGATGACTCTACAGGTGTCAAGAATTTCGTCGAGCTGGCCGAGTCCATATTCCATTCGTCAACTAGGGGAGATATTTTCTCAGTGTGTTCCATTCTATAGGAGAGTGGCAAGTGATAGGATTATTTATGAATCTCCTTTAATAATAAGTGGGAGAAGATTCAGATTCATGGCCATTCGAATACCTTCTGTAAGCCTGAATAGTTCTGTTGCATTATTGTTGCCATGGCCCAAGTATCCCCAGTAGACATGTTGAATGGTCCCCGTGCAGTCTCAGATTGCTCCTCCAAAGCTCGCCTCCCTAGGGTTTCCTTTGGACGCCCCATCAAAGTTAAGTTTGAAGAATCCTATTGGTGGTGTCTCTCAATTTTCTGGGCTAGAAATGTGCGTCTTGGAGGGGTGGGGGTGATGAGTAAAGGATTTTGGGTCCATCCCCCATCCAAGCATAATATCCCATTTAAATTGAATGCTAGAAAGATCGTTGTTGTTCCATTCATCTATAAGAAGAGTTTCTTGAATATTTTTCCGGATGCCCATCCAAACCTCTATGGCATTGTGTTGTTTCCCATTGAAGATACGTTGATTTCTTTCCTTCTAGATGTTCCCTACCACAAAACCTCTATAGGAGAGTGGCAAGTGATAGGATTATTTATGAATCTCCTTTAATAATAAGTGGGAGAAGATTCAGATTCATGGCCATTCGAATACCTTCTGTAAGCCTGAATAGTTCTGTTGCATTATTGTTGCCATGGCCCAAGTATCCCCATTAGACATGTTGAATGGTCCCTGTGCAGTCTCGGATTGCTCCTCCAAAGCTCGCCTCCCTAGGGTTTCCTTTGGACGCCCCATCAAAGTTAAGTTTGAAGAATCCTATTGGTGGTGTCTCTCAATTTTCTGGGCTAGAAATGTGCG